>CM062835.1:21083623-21337625 GCA_031772345.1 Himalopsyche anomala
ATTATGCCAAATATTTTTCAAAATGAAAACAAGAAACGTATTTAATTTTCATGTATATAAGCAGTTTATAATTTTATTCGTATTTTGGCTTATTAGTTTTGAAAATTGTGTTGTATTATAATTGTGCTGATATTTTTGATTATATTAAAAGGAAATACCATGCATATAAACATTGAAAATTGTAAATTGATATACACAGTACTTTAAACATAATTTTATTATCTTATTGATACACATATAATACATATTTTACATTCACTTGACAAATGCCAAAATGTGTATATCAAATTTTAAACATATTATGTGTTTATATTTTTTTTATTGCAGTGAATTTAATAAATAATTTTAGCAATTATTATTATTGAAAGAAATGAAAGTATAGTTGAAGTTATTCTTAGATCTGTTTATTACTCTGTTTTTTGATGATTAATATTATATTCCCCCCTCCCACCCATCCTATCTTATGAACGGGGCGTATCGAGAGCGATTAGGTTACCACTAGTCCTGTCCAAGCCCTATCCTTCTATCCCTACTCTCTTTGGAAAAAGAGAGATTGGACAACTGAGTAACAAGCAGTTCTCGTTTAAACACTTATGTTGAGATAAACTGATGGCCATAGACTAGTATACTTAGGACTGTGACTTTTTCTTTTAATTTGCAATACTTCTTTGTGAATTAATGTTATACAATGACAAATGTAGGTATTATAGCTTTAAGATAGATTTTTCGTGTTATTTTTTTTTAACTTTATAAAGCATCAAAAAAAAATAGTTTAATGTAGTGGTTTGGTATTCAATATAAGTTTTTATTTCAGAATTAAAGTCAATTAATGTTAATGTTGAGAGTTTTAATACATGCTTTGATGTTATAAAAACGTCGTAATCTCATGACAGTAGTGCTTTTAAAAAATAGTTTATTCTTAAATAGAAACTCACGATATAAGAGATAATACATATTTATTATTGCTGAATATAAACATTTGTTTTGGATTAAATGCACATAGTGCTAAAAGGTCTTTTGTTTACAAAATAAAAATGTTATTATTTTACAATCATTTCGTGCGAAAATATTGTAGATCTGTTAATGGCTACCGACCCTTTTTTATACTTCAACGTCAGCAGATTAATACCTGAAGGGGGAAACTTAAACTATTAAGTACGTTTGATCCACTCCGAAGAAAAAATGCGTTAAGAGTACTCGAAAAAAATGCTTTATTTATTTATTTAACATTGCCTAAGATTGACAAATTATAAATTTAAGACTTTTACAATGAATAAAAAAAACATTACATATTCTTATATTAAAAGCAGTAGTAAAAAATGGCAAGAAAACCTAATTATCCAAAAAGAAAGCTCGCCACGTTGTTATTCACTAGAATCAAATAAAAAAATTGTTTTTACTCACAAAGTTGGCATTTACTTAAATCATAGTTCTGACGATGGCGAAAGCCGAAATAGCACAAAAAGTGTTCTTGACGATTGTTCTTCAAGATTTTTTCTTGACGTTATACACTCGAAGGTGTAATAAGCCAACTTAAAAGAATTGTTTCAATTTCAGTAGTGAGTTATTTTTTATTGACTGAAGGTTTTTCGTATATTTTGATTATTTTTACTAATAGTAATACTACGCACAAAAATATAAGAACATTTTTTGATATTGGGGTCAACCTAAAAAGAATACTAATAATTATTACAGGAAGAATTTTTATTTATTTTCAAAACGCACAATTAAAAAGTGTGAATGAGCTGATTTATTATTACTTTTGATATATACAATATTTTTAGTAACTATTACTTTTGATTTTAATTAATCGAGTGAATAATCGAAATGCTGAAATGCTTTCACTTGAGAAATATTTTTTTGCAACAAATAATAAAAATATATGTTTGCAAAAATTTACGGAAAAATGCCTTCTGACGAAATTAAAAATATTTAATGGTTAATAAAATAAAATTAAAATTAAAATTGTGTACGGCGTTAATAATCAAAGGGTTAAGATTACCGCATGTAATTTTACCTCTGGCTTTTTGGCCATTCTCACAGACCGTCCTGCACGTGGGTTTTCGAAAACCCTAAAATAGTTAAGATATGATTGGCAAATAAACAACACGTTTTGCTTAGACTTTTAAATATTAGTGTATAAATAAACCGATGAAATAGAATGGCCAGTCTCTGTAATTTAGTAGTAAGAGTGATACTCTAGCGGTCATGTGGGTCTGGGTTCAAGTCCCGACATTGTCAATATGTTAAAGATCTCTTTTCTAGATTTGATTTTATGTGGCTTGAAAATCTGATACCTTGACTGTTAACTTGAATGATAGATACATTATTCAGTAAAGTAAATCCAATCTTATCAGAAGAACTAAAGTATTTTAGTAAAATTATTGAGCTTTTACACCAATAAATGGACGTTAAAATTTTGTTCATGAGATTATGACGTTTTTATAACATCAAAGCATGTATTAAAACTCTCAACAATAACGTTAATTGACTTTAATTCTGAAATAAAAACTTATATTGAATACCAAACCACTACATTAAACTATTTTTTTTGATGCTTTATAAAGTTTAAAAAAAATAACACGAAAAATCTATCTTAAAGCTATAATACCTACATTTGTCATTGTATAACATTAATTCACAAAGAAGTATTGCAAATTTAAAGAAAAAGTCACAGTCCTAAGTATACTAGTCTATGGCCATCAGTTTATCTCAACATAAGTGTTTAAACGAGAACTGCTTGTTACTCAGTTGTCCAATCTCTCTTTTTCCAAAGAGAGTAGGGATAGAAGGATAGGGCTTGGACAGGACTAGTGGTAACCTAATCGCTCTCGATACGCCCCGTTCATAAGATAGGATGGGTGGGAGGGGGGAATATAATATTAATCATCAAAAAACAGAGTAATAAACAGATCTAAGAATAACTTCAACTATACTTTCATTTCTTTCAATAATAATAATTGCTAAAATTATTTATTAGTCACTGCAATAAAAAAAATATAAACACATAATATGTTTAAAATTTGATATACACATTTTGGCATTTGTCAAGTGAATGTAAAATATGTATTATATGTGTATCAATAAGATAATAAAATTATGTTTTAAGTACTGTGTATATCAATTTACAATTTTAAATGTTTATATGCATGGTATTTCCTTTTAATATAATCAAAAATATCAGCACAATTATAATACAACACAATTTTCAAAACTAATAAGTCAAAATACGAATAAAATTATAAACTGCTTATATAAATGAAAATTAAATACGTTTCTAGATTTCATTTTGAAAAATATTTGGCATAATTGCCATAAAACATTCCACATTACAATAAAACAATGATTTTTCTATTAAAAATATTTAAATGTTCGGAGCATTCGGTGTGCGAAGTATTCTATATCCGGAAGGTTCTGTGTGCGGAAGATTCCGAGTCCGAAAGAATCGGTGGTCGGGGTATTCTTGGCCGGAGAGTTCGTGTTCGGGCTATTCCTGTTCGGAGTGTTCGTGTTCGGAAAAGTAATGTTCGGTAGAATCCGTTCACCATTAACTGTCTATAACAGCGGTCGGCAATGTGTGGTCCGCGAGAATATTTTGGTGGTCCGCATTGAAATCTGACACTATTTTATGAACTCAGTGCATTTTTATTTCAATATGTGATACTTAACATAAAAGTCCAGTAAGTGGTCCGCTGGATTAAAATTGTGAATTTAGTGGCTCGTGAGCCCAAAAAGTTTGCCGACCGCTGGTCTATAACACTAGTTCTCAAACTCAAGAAGGATTTGAAATTAAAGTAAAATAAAAAAAATAATAAAAATGCATTCAATTAACTTTGTCACCTACCATAAGAAAGTTATTTACCTTTTTACCGTAGATTTTTTTCACATGGCAAAGGAAACTGTTTCACTTTGGAGTCCATCGAAAAAAAATTGTTTGGCTATCACTGATTTAAAATATTTCAGAATGATTTTTCAACTCAAACAAAAAAAAAAACTATCGCAACGTATATGTTCTGAGAAGTGAAACTTGAACTGAAATTTGAAGCTTGGTATGTTTTGGAAAAAGAAATTATGATGATTTCATTCTAGCTTATGTTATTATAATTCAGATATGTTTTCGCTGTTAGTGTAATTAATGATAAATATGATAAATGAGTAAAGTGTGGTAAGGCAAATGAAAATAATAGTTTTTAAAAACGTTTCTGAACTGTGGCGTATTAAGCATTCGAGAGTTTCTATCTCTACTAAATAAATTTTCCAATTTCAAATCACCTCAATCATGTTCTGATGAAAATTTCAATTCATAAACATTTTATTATTTAATAAAAAAATGTTGTGATATTATAAGGACTCCATGTAAATTAAATATTAATATTAAAAACTGAATCAAAAACATATACACTAAGATTTTGACTTCCATGCACGGACCTTATTAGTTTATAGAGTAGTCCCTTACTACTTGTGAATAACAAATAAATATTACAGTGTTTAACATTTTGTTATTTACAGATTCGTTTGCCTAAGCTCTGCACAAAATGGGTGATGAAGATGATGACCCGGGACTGTAAGAATGATCAAAATGTTGTTCATAAAAATCAAATATATTTATAATTGATGTCCCATATTAGGAATTTATATTGCCAATAAACAAATAAGGAACACTATCAGACGAATTTTTCTTAACAATAATAATATTTTGTATAATTTACTTATTTAGTCTTTATTATTACCCTTTTTTCAGGATTTTCTTTACTTCAATACTGTTATTTTTTAAATGCAGGTAACAAAAATGAAGTTTAAAATTATTTTAAGAATTAAATGACATTTTTCACACGGTTTTTTGGAAGGTGAATCCTACCATGATAAAAATGAGTGCACTCAATATAAAAAAATGCGTAGGGGTGTCTTGCGTGACTTTTGCACGAGGACCCTAAATTTCTAGTTATGCCACTGGCTGGCGACCACTGCTTCAGAGTTTCCATTCTCAATTCTTTCATCTACTGATTTAAGCCAAGAAACTCATAATTTTTCACGATCCGATCCTAAAAATAGGGGTCTTATGAAACAAATCTTGGTTGACCGTTAATTATTATTGAATTTGGCTTATTTTTTATAAATATATTCACTGTCCTATTTTCTTAACTATATTCTGATGCTAGAATAGCTATCAAGACAATGATTCTCCATCTAGAGTTAAATATATCTATGTATTCGAGGTCTGCACGAGCCCGGGCCTGGCCCGCGGGCTCCTACCCTACCCGACCCATGAGCCGAGTTCGGGCGGGTAAGCGCAATTGAGATTTGGGCTCGGGCCGGGCTTTGGAATTGGAAGAACTAAAAAAAAGGACTTTCGGAGGTTTTCTGGAAAAAAGTATACCAAATCGAGGATTTCAAATTCCTCGGTGAGCTAAAAAAAAAGGAGTTTTGGGCTTCAGGTCGGGTTCGGGTAACAAGTGCGGTATAAGACTCTGGTCCAGGCCGGGTCGGGCCTGAGTTTTTCGGGCTCGGACCGGGTAATTTTGTAAAATTTTGGCCCGTGCTGACCTCTACTATGTACATATTTTGCCACATTAATGTGTTTTTAATATTTTTCAGACTAGAAGATTGGCTTGAAGATATCTCATTAGCGTCACCTAAATCTAATGATACGGTGGTTCAAGAGACAATTGAAGATTCAGATTGGGAATCGGACGGAGACTACGTAGAAAATGGGGATGAATTGGGAGACTCTCCGATTGATTATGTTTATTCAAAATGCAAGCATGTAAAAAATCAAGATAGCATTATGGTAAAAATCCCTGTGACGAAATTGACCGCCGCCAAGGAATTGATAGATTTGACATCTTCCAAATCTCCCGCTGAAGAACGCGAAGAGCTTATGCAACATTTAAAAGAAAGAGAAAAAGATGGATTGCAATTGACGTTGGTCAAAGATCGCGATACTGAAGCAAGTAAATATCAAATGAATACAAGATCAAAAGATAAAGTGACGCAGAAAATTGTTGATCCGCAACAAACAAAAAAAATACCCGGTCAGGAAATGGTAGTTAAAAAAATCGTAGAAACAGAGAAAAATTTAAAAACACTTGCATCGGAACGTCAAAAACATAAAATAAACGAGAGCATTGCCGATCTTCCAAAAAAAATCTCTAGATTGAACAACGTCTCCGTGAGGTCAAGAAGCAGGCAATTGAGTGTGAGTGATGCACTGTTGTCTTATGAGGGGCTAGGTAATAGTAACGCATCCATGGTTGATGACACGCCTGAAAAAACTTTTGGCCAATATTTGCCACTGCCAGAATATCAGTCTTCAATAGTATCACCCAAGGAAAGTCGCGATTACGAAATTTTGGATGACGAAAGATTCAACTGTAACAATGATAATGCCTCATGGAATACTTTTAGTGCAGCGCTTCAACCCGTTACTAGAAAACAAATCAACAAAGAGTCAGGTAACTCCGGTATGTATGACATACATGACAAACGATGGAAAGCGGCATTCCCAGCTCGCAGATCCTCCACGGCGAGTGTAATTTCTAATGCACCATCCAATAGAAATATTGTCAGTACACCTGTTCAGATTCAAGATCGGAGAAGATTTTCAACACCTGAAAGATCAAATAGAATTCCAGAATCCGACGATGTATTGAATAGTGGGAAATTTCAAAGAAATCTTGTGAATTCTTTTAACACTAACAATGGTGCCGAATTACCGGTTCAAATTAATGTTAACAATCATCGTTCTTCCGTCTCTTCGACAACACTTTACCCTACTGCGATGACACCCTTGAAAATAAGAAATCACAGCACTTTCGTGACGGGAAACCCACATCTGAATAAAATTAGAATAGCCAACATAGAAAACAAAATGCGATGCAATAACCATAACGCTCTCTGGAAAACTGGTCCATACGGTCCACAGTTGGGTAATTATCATTATAGCAGCACGCCCCGAGTACAATCCTCGGGTGTGAGAATTTACTCTAATGTGCCTCCCAATACAAATGATTTCGCTTCTACCAGAAGTGGTACAGAAAGATTACGGAAGTTTAGAAATAAACCAACGGCACCCAATCCGAATGCGAGTGCTACGAACAATGATGGAAATAACAATTTGTGGAATTAATCCATGCTCTAAATTAGTTAATTCGATAATAATATAATATATTTTATAATTTTTTTTCTTAAATTTATGTATTCTTCGTGATGGCTTCAACATTTCAAATTAATGAAGGTTTTATCACTGAAAATACCAATCAAACAAATCGTGCTATTTTGTACTGATTGGCTACAATCTTAAGATTAATTGACATGATTTGTTTATGTGTTTATATTAAAATTATTTGAGTGAAAAGGTTCAGTTTCTAAAACAGTGACATCTATTGATGAGAAATATTTTAAGATTAGATGATATTTTCAATTTTAGTGGATTTCAATGATTTACAAAAAAATGTAATGATGTTATGAATGTAACATCCTTCAACTTGGCTACTTTTTAAAATCTCACTTTTTCACACAAATACTTTATTCTATCTTGTATCCGCCTGTGATCATATAATTATGTTGGTAGCATTTGGTAAATATCGCGTGCTTAACTCTCCAAGGACGAGTGTGACCACATGGCCACAGTTAGCACCGTTGTCGATTGATCCTGCTTTTCATCCTTTTTCTACCTGAATATCGTTGCTTTCACTCAATTTTGGTTAAAAAGGATACAGACTTTAGCTAATCATCAGCCAACAATTACCATAAAAGCACATGCAATTTTTTGAATTCTTGAATTTTTAATGGGCTTTTTGAAATTGTTAGTTATTATTTATTGATTTTTGACAAATCAAGTCTCATTTATATATATTACACAATTTTTCTTCTTAAAAATATCACTGTTGCTAAATCTGAATCTTTTCTTAATTCTTGCGAGTAATATAAGAGTAATAATATATATAATAGTACACTAGCTTAACATCACAGTTCTAGAAGAAAATATATGATAAAATGAAAAATATGTTTAGTTTATAATTAACAATTTTTAATTTTAAAAATTGATCCGGTGTCTCTCAGCTAGAGAGCATTTCCAACATACCAGTATATTGATATTTAATTAAATCTCTCACCTGAAAAATTAAAAAAAACGATTAATTTATTTAATACTGTATAATAATGTATCCATATTTTTTAAAATCAGTTGATAACATGTATATAAGAAACTACCCATAACCAATAGATAATCTGAGATTTTTATTTTTGTGGATTTGTTATATATCATTTTATAAAATTCATTTCAGAAATAAATTACTCAAAAGTATATTTGTAAAAAATAAAATTGATATTATTGTTGTCACTAGTTGTTTTAAGCACCGAAAGGTTACTGGAATGGTGTTCCATGCTATTTTTCCATATTCCACTTGTTCGATTATTTCTCAAAAAGAGCTGGATTGAAATTCGATTACTTACAAACAAACGGAATAAGTGTCAAATTTCGCTGATTATCTTAAGTATGTAAATTTCAATCTATAAGCAATTTGAAAAACATAAAGAGCACTTGTTTTACAATATATAATTTTTTCTAAGCAGATTTGTCTAGGTGTCATAAATAATTCACATGTTGGCTACGTTTTCGTATATGTCATTTCTGTTTCGCTTACCCCAATTGCTTCACCAACTGTAGCATAATTTATAAAATGTGTAAGACTTACCTTGAGTATTAACACTAATGATGATGAGGGGCATACTGTCGCTAATTTTCTACATGCACGTATTTCAACTTTTGTCAGTTATGAGTTTTTTGATGTAATGAACTCAAAATTCCACTGACTCTTTATTTCAGGAATAAATAATATTTCATGCTTTATTTAACCTAATACAAAAATGTTGGCAAATAATATGGTCTTGTGCTATGTTTACCATGAAGGAAAGGATGGCATGCAGTCTTTGCTTCCTTCCATATTAACTTCTTCAAAGATGTTGAGGACAAAACCATTCCAGTGGTGTTTTATAGTGATAGAAAGCAAAAGCGATAGAATAAAGTACATTTATATGTTTCCTGAAAACTTGTACTTTTTGAGATACGATTTTTGTAGAAAATTACTTACGATACTATAGTGACTAAAATCTAAGAAAAACTCAACGGCACTCATGCTTAATATTTTTCTAATTGTCTTTATTTATTAATCTATCTCTAGAAATAGTATAAGTAATATATAATTAATTAAAATAGAAGTTGTTATGTGTTTGATTTAATAAACTTTTCCAAATTCCTTAGTCAGATCCACACCTTTTTTCACACTATACTTCAAATTTGCTCTATGGTTTGTTTTAAGAAGTTCCATTTGACATATTATGCTGATTTTTTCATACTGATCATACTGACTTATATTTGTTATTTGTGAATTTTATCGGTTTCCTGATTCCAGTGTATGATAATTTAGCAATTTCCTACAAAGCTGGTATGTAATTAGCGACATTTCGTAAATTTTCAGCTATAAAAAGACTAGCATTTTGTAAAGCATATTTATCTCTTTTTGTGTGTTGAGCACATACAAATAAAAAATTTACAATTCAAATAATTAAATAAATTATCAACAAAAGTAATGATTCAGTAATTAATGCATAAACATGTAGTTAAGAATAAGCTGTAAAGCTCTGAAAAGAGAAATATTTTTTACTGTTAGCTAAAATATGACAGATTAATTCAGAAACATCGGTCAACCTTCATTTTATGTCACTGTGTCTGTACACTGTACAGAAGTACAGAATAGTCACCGTAAGGGGTATAAATTCTAATGGTAAATAAAAAAAAACACAATGGTGATACACCTAGTAAATGTTCAGAGTAGTCATGTATTAAAGTAAACTTCAAATGCTTGAGAAGGGTACGGTGATTTGATTTCAGGAATTCATTCAGACATCCGCTCCGGATGGTACGGAGCGGCTTTAGTCTCGCTTGTGTCTTACATGTGCTTGACGGAGTTGCAGGACGCTGGTATGGCTTGGGAGAAAGCAAATAAACTAGAGAGGGACAGAGAATTTCGGAGATACCAAATTATGGAATGTTGGATGTTGGAATTACTTATTGTATTTGAGAAATAAATCAATGATTTTATTCATTATGACATCTCTATTTATTTGCTTTATTGAATGTTTTCCAAAGTCCGAAACGGAGTTCCCAGTCTTCAAAAAACAAGTCTGGCTTATCCCAAGTAGCATGATTTTGACCGTAATTGTATGATGTTCTTAATGGAGGATTAAGGTGCGGAGCTTGATATGCCCTTTTCATGATGATTATTTCGACGCATCGGTAAAGTGTGTCAGATTTATGGATCCAGCACACCAAGGAAAGCAATGCGACCACGAGAGCGTGGAATCTGTGACGGCAAGATAAAGTAAACATTTCTTTAAACCCTTGCTCTTGAATGCTCATGGCGTCCCAGGCCGTCCACGCCGCGGTCATTCCGCACGGCACTTCAATGGAGACCAATACCATACATGTGAATAGTTCTGAAAGGTTAATTTGGTTTGCGCCATGGCGTATCAAAGCCGTGATAATAGATCGGTGCATGGCTTTTCGATGCTTATTGATAAAATAACTGTCTCCGATGTCATACTCTCCTTTGGTTATATGTAATTTACTGTATTGAAAATAAAGTGTCGGTCTTATGAACAGTTCTTTGTTTTTGTGCTTATCTAGAAGACATTGTAAGAGGCGAGATCCTAATAAACTTTGCAAACGGTGCCGAGAAGTCACCAATTTTAAGATGTTTAGAAAAATGTATTCCCTAGAAGAGTTTTCATAGTTAACTGTCTTTCGTAGAGTCGCTGCGTATTCAACGACGTTAGCAAATTCCAGGGTGTGATCATCGGAAAGATTGGATACAAACGACCGATCTATCAGTGCACCAATAAATGTGAGAAGATCTTCATTATTTAAGTGCAGACAAACCCAACGAAGGCACAACTTCAAAGAGTCACGCAGTTGAGAGTAATCGTTAGCTTCGCATAAGCTCAATCGGAACATGTCGCGCAATCTTATAAGGTATTTTAGTGGCTGTTTTGACGCATTCTTACACCAGTCTCCGTTGAAAAGAATTCCTGCAAAAATACGGAGCAAATGTTTGGCAGTATTGATATCCGTTGTTATGGCTCTATCCGTTGAGTCCAGAATGCTCCTAAAAAGCTCGTCACTGCTGGCGTTTGCGAGTAAAAGCGTTGCAAAAATATCATTAATGAATATTTCTTGATACCATAGACTGTTGTCTGATATAAACCGAACAGTTGTTTCTACCACGTCAACTGTCATTTTTGGCAGCAAAATCATGGCTAATGAATTAAAGGAATCTTTCGCTTGCAAGTAACGTTTCCGTGAACCTTTACCTCTCGAATCATTCTTGATATTCAATTGAACTGAGAAAAGATATACAAAATTCAATCCGCATAGAACCAATTGTCTCGCTTCTCTGGAGTGAATATTTTCACTTGAATAGAGTACTGCGATTCGTTTCAGCTTCTTCACTCCTATTCGAATCCTGAAAGAAGTCATGTCAATCATATACTTGAAGTCTTCGCTTTCAGAAAGTTCTTTTATATCTGTTGGGCAAAACTTCAATATTTCAGCAGTTCTCTCCTCTATAGTTAACACTTTACGGTGTCTAAATATATTGCAATTCATCGCTATGAATTATGTTAGAAACAGTTTAATCACAGTCAAACCGCATTTCTATTCAAACTATTTAAATGAAATGGTTTAAACAGTTTCTTAGATGTAAAAAAATTATACTTTCAAATGCCATTGGTAAACTGACAAATGAATACAATTTTTATTGAGAAGAATTTTTCAATTCAAACAAAGAACCTCTTTGATTTTTTTTTGTGTTGCCATTGATCAAAAAAATAACTTTATTTCGTAGTTACTAAGGATATTGTGTTATTAGTATTACTCGTAAAAAAAGCTGATTTATAAATATTTTATTATTATTTATTAACTGTGTGAAATTCAATTATTTAAAGGACATAATCGTGGTCTAGGTTTTAATCAGTGTTTTTATATTCATAGCATGTTAATGTAAGGTCATTTAAAGTGGTTCTTCAGTAGATAATAAATTTGTTTGTTACTATAGGCAGGGCTTTTTTTACCCTGTAACGCGGCGGAACGGCGTTCCGGCACCTTTTTTTTCGAAATTTTAATAAATGGTCGTAAAATTGTATTTTTTCTTTTTTAAAACTTTCGCTTCTTTTCTTGGAAGCCATTGACTGTCAATCCCTTTTGAATATATAGGGTATCATAGGACCCATAAATTAATGTCATGCAAAAGATTATCAGGTATGTACTTTCTGTACTTTCTAAGTGAATGTGAACGCGGGTTTTCATAAATAAATTTAATTATCAGCCCAATGAGAGCTTCGTTGATGACCAAAACAGTTTCGTCACTTTTGTTTATTAAACTCGTCGGACCACCTTTGATACTTTTTGATCCTTCAAAATACGTTGATCAATGGTTACTAAGAGGAAGACATTCGGTCACAGACACCAACACAAAAAAAAGAAATAGGCACCATTTACCTGACGAAAATTGGGAAAAACTGTGGAAATCATTGTAATTGGAATAAAATTTTGGATAGCGTTTTTAATAAATTACATATTTTTTTAATGTTATGTTACATAATGTATGTAATGTTCTTTGTTTAATTTTCATTTGAAATTTCTAAAATAAATATAAAAATATGTATATTTTGTTTTATTTTCTATGCATTATATGAAAAGCCGTCTTTAATTCTATCAAAATGATATTCGAATATATAATAAATAATATACCTTCTTAGAAAATGCTCGAAAAAAGTGCGTTCCGGGACCTTTTTTTTTTTCAAAAAAAAGCACTGACTATAGGTATTATGAAATGGCTTAGAATTAAATGAACTTTTAGTTAGACCATTTTCACTTATAGTGTAGCTCCCCATAGAACTCTGTTTGGCTACAATATTTTATTTTTGAATTATGCACATATATACTTTTATTTAGCCTTTTTTATAGCTCTGTGAAGAGATGCCATCACAAGTAAAACAATACTCCTAATTGATTCTTTATACGGCTTTTCGCTTTGCGGTCAAGTTTCGTGGAACGTATCTAGGCCGTAAAGCGAGGTGTATTAAGTATAAGTGTATTAAGTATAAGTGTATTAAGTGTATTAAGTTTTAGGATTACCAGTTAATAAGGTTACTTCTATAATATTAAACTCCAAATTTATTTTATTACACATACTTATTACTAACTAACTATGTAATTCAAACATAACTAATTAATGAGATATTTGAGCATGCTTTGAGAAACGTTTTATATTTGGCTCAATAATTGAAAGAGAAACCTGAAGTTCATGGTCAAAAACCTTGACCCAAGACCCTTTAAACACGATAGCTTGTCATTTTTAATCAGCACCAATGCTGAAAGATTTTGTTTGCATAGATACGTAGCAGAAAATAGGAACAGAATTCCAATAACCTTGTCAGAAATCAGAGGATATTGTTTCAAGACCGAAATCCTCCTGAAATATGTACATATTACATATTACATTTCGACTGTGGATAGGAAATAGGAGGTAACCCACAGTTTTTCAAAACAGGTTTTTTTCGATAAACACAATGCATCAAACTTGATACACGTTCTATCAAAAGGGTGCAAGCTGCAAATGCCGAATTAGTATCTAGATTTAGCTTTAAGTTTGAAAAAAATGACCTTGTAAAAAATTTAATCCATGAAAAAAGACTGAAATAAAGGTTTTTCCTAGACAATTTCTTTAATTAATATTAGATTATGTCAATTTAACACCATTTTAGAAGTCTCCGTGCACTTCAAGGTTGTGTATAATTCATAATTTGCCTATGTCACAAAATCATCAAAATACGTTTTTAGTGCCTCCTGTAAAATTTGATATTTGTGGGTTACGTCCTTTTTCCTTTCCACAGTCGATATTCTTTCAATCAAAAAAATATTATTTCTGCATCTCTGTGATTGCGTCTTCAAAAATATTTTATATTATAGACAAATTATTTGGTTTTTTTTATTGGAGAAATGCGCCGCGACACACCGTTTGCGGATCATTGATTTAAATATTTCGAATGTAGGCGACAGCAACAATTACAAATCAGAGAATATTAAATAACAAGGGGCTGTAGTTACGCCACTGGTGAGGCCACACACTGAGGTCGTATACACAAGGAAGTAATAAATTCCTAAGTTTTATTATTTTGACAAAATATTAATAATTTGGCATTGAATATTTCCTCAAAAAATCAAACCCTTAATGTTATTTATAATGAGAATATTTTTAAAGCAATGAATTCTAGCTACAATATTAATAAAAATAGTACTAATACATACTGCGGGGCGCAATCCGAGAATAATTTAAGACAGTCGTCGTAAACTGTAAATCCATGTACAAACATCGGAAATTTTCGTGAAACATCTAGGGCGTATACAAATATACGTCCTGTGTTTTTACCGTCCACCAAAAGGCGGTAGATGTAAAAACATGTTTTTTCACTTGATTCTTTAAGGGCCAGTAACATATCGTATTTTTAGCACCGTAGGGAAAATGCATCTACATTTTGATATTATAAACATCTATGTAACTTAAAATATCAATGCTAAATAATTATTCTTAAGGCTGAAATTTTTCATTCGATGTTTACTCAGAATTATCAATCGGTTACTTACCAACGTCTTCCAAAATAGTGACCATATAGTTTTTTTTAGATATTCACAAAAAGAAAATGTTGTGTGCCACTGAAAGGCTGAACAGTTTTCCGATGTCGTGAACACATTTATATTTATGAATTCCGCAAGAATTGTGACCTTTTTCACGAAGAATTTATTCCGTCTGCTGAAAGTTTAATAAACACTGATTTTGGGTGCCCTTTATTGGAGAAACTACAAAGGTTGAATGGTATAATACGTTAACGTTTTCTCAATAAAATAGCTTTGAATAGAAAAAATCAAAATTCAATTCTCATCGAAATCGGTTTAATATATAAGATTGACAAGCTTTCATTCTGTGTTTATTTGATAATAATAAAATAATTGATATATTACAGTAAACTGCCGATTATCCGTGTATGAATTTAATACAATTTCTAATTAAAGGTACACGATTTACATGAAATATTGATTACATTGATTTACACATTAATTAACATATGGGGAATTCTTTATGTACACGTTGCTGTGTTACTTTGTTGGGTACCGCTAGTATAGCACAATATATTCCATGTCTCTAATAGGTACATATATCGCCATATTGGTTTTAAATTCAATTACGAGAATGCTTTCTCTAAAAATAGTAGCTTGATTTAACAAAATTCACAAACAAATTCCGGTAATTGCACCGTGTTTGGTTATTTACACTAAATGACAGGGCCGGATTACAGATAAGTAAAGAAAAGGTTTCGAAAATGGCTGACCCTGATTTTTGTAGTCACTTTACTTTGATTGAATATGATAGTAGGTTTTAGTACAATCGTAGTATAATACACTTCTAAGAATTTTGCTCCGCAGAATCACCATCTCTATAAAATAATTGAGACTAAAAAAAATGTTTTTCAAATCATAAAATATATTCCAATAAACCTACGAAGATTATGGAAAAAAAACCAACATTATTGGGTCACCTCTCTTTTAGCATTATGGTAGCTAATTTTTTTCCATGACCGCTCCCTAGTCGGAGAATACGGCCACCACATGGTTCCTCCAAGATTCTCTGTCCCCCCGCCAGTCTAATTGCTTCCTCCCATGTCATTCCAGCGTTCCGTAGTTCCACCGAGTTCATCTGGTTGATAGAAGAGACAGGCAAAATTCAGGCTTTCTTGAGGCATCCGCAGCACATGTCCAAGTCAAGTCCATCGTCGCTTCTTCACTTTTAACGCAATTAAGAGTTGTTTAGTCCGTTTCCTTATCTCCGTGTTTCTGACTTAGTCAAACCACAACACTCCTAGTATTCGGCGTAAGCATCTGTTTTCAAAGCACAGTACGGTTTTCCTGTGCTTTTGTAATGTGTCATGACTCGCAACCGTAAAGCAGCACTCTCTAAATCACTGGTTCCCAAACTTATTTGATTTATTAGTTTATCCTAATGAGAAAGACAAACCTGATGTATGTCACCAATATTTTCATATTTTGCAGTTTTTTGTTTGGAATAAAATTTCATCAAAAAATAAATTCAACTACGACAGTATTTTTTTTATTTTTAGAAAGGTATTTTGGAAATAAAACAATTTGAAAAAATAAATTATAAATGTAATTATTATACTATTAACTTTTGGTATGTAACAAATTAGAAACGTATTATGCACATCGTGTAATAACGGATTTAAAAAAATCTTATGAGGTTATAAATATTAGCACCTCGTGGCTCCCTTTTTGTTTCCCAGGGCTCCCCTACTCCTCCAGGGCCCACTTTGGGAACCTATGCTCCAAATGCATGCGTTGAACAGGAGGTACTTTTTTTAAATTGTACAAAATGTTAAATAAATCGGTGTTTTAATATAAATTCAATTATCTAGTTTCCTAATTGTCGGTGAGATTTTTTAAAGAATTCATGTGATATATAATAATAATTGTATTTAATAAAATATATCGAAAATGATAATGAAAATAAAACTCTGAAGTGCCCCTGAGTTACACTAGAAGATGTAGTTACTAGGAATGCAAGTTAGTACCTCAAACGTCGCAATTAGTTTACTTATACGACAGGTAAATTTAGCATAACTAGCTACGATGCCAGCGGACGTTTCCTGAAAAGTGCAACAAGGAAAAGACGCTGCAGCTATTGCACAGAGCAGGGGTGACCAGAAATAGTACTATGTCAACCGCGTGACATTTAATGACCGTTGATGACCAAAGGTTGCAAAGCAAAAATACGAGAGTATGCAAAAAAAAAATCATAATCTGTTTTGGCCCTAGACTAGTGGCGAGGAACATGCGGCCTCTTAGCTAATCTGATGCGGCTTTTTGACTTGATCAAAAAATTATACGCAAGCGTTTGGAAAAATAGCGTAATCAAACCATCATATGTTTGACAGTCGAAAAAACAGGGGGATGGGGTGTTAACGTTTTCTTTACTGCGGCCTTATGTTGAATCAGATTATTTTTTTTGGGAAATCAAAAATATCGAGCTTTAAGTTAGCATCAAGGCTAGTCTCCTTCATCGCTAATGTTTTTGAAAAATTGTATTCCCTTACCATCGTTGCGGACGGAAGGGCGTGATCGCTACAGAGATAAGAAGTTCGCGGGAACTCCATATGCATTATTTTGCACATCACATTCTATATGTTTCCCCTCATATTATATCAATACACAATACAATACATACTAGGGCTTGTCAGTTTTCAAAAACCGGTTTTTTTGGCTAAATTTGTGACATTCGAAAACCGGTTTTTCAACTTCGTAACCGGTTGTGCCGAATTTTCCATAAACGAGTCTATAAACAAAAGGAGAGAAAATTCGGATATTTTATTTGATGGCTTAAAGACCATATGCCCCACATCATTACCCAGCGAAAGGGTATTTTCGATATCAGGAAATTTTGTTACAAAAAGATCAGTGGACGCTTTGTGTTTTCTTAAATCATATTTTCTGAAGAGTAACACCAAATAATTTCTTGTCGTGTATTATTATGTATACAACATAAAAATCGAACTTTTTCTCGCTATTTGAATTGAATTATCCATTTTTTGTAAAATTTCGAAAAAATATTGACATTCGAAAACCGGTTTTTTCAAAAGTCGGTTTTTTTTATAAGCCCTAATACATACAGCACGCAAGGAAGTCAACCAAAGGTGTTGAATCAGATAAATGAATGTGGCCTTTAAAAATGAAAAGGTTCCCCACCCCATACCCATGACCCTTATTTGTTGGAGCTGTATCTACTGAACTGATATAGTGTTGAATAAAACCATAGCAGTCTTAAGTTCCAAGCAGTGCTGTAGAAAATCAGCAAATTCTGAGCTGGCCGTTGAATCTCTGCCTTTACTAACAAATTGTATGGCGGTTATACGTAGATCAACTCTAAATTCCAATTTATGAGCTTATTTTTCGTTAAATGTAACATGTATGTTTGAAAGATTTCTCGTATGGATATTCTGTGATTCGTTGGTGTTATTAATTTACAATTTACGATACATCGGAAGGGCCATATATGCAAATAAAGTAATTATTGTAAGAAATATAGCGACTGGCAAGAAATGCGACATGTTGGTTTTTACCACACGATATGTGTGGTAAAAACCAATAAAATTTAACTTCCCACTATTAAGTATCACAATTATATAAAATATAAATTATAAATTACATAAACGACGGTAACAAGCGGAATTCATATAATATTATATAAGATTTTGACGCCTATTGTGATATTATGAAATACATGCTGCGTCTTTTATCATATAATAATGGCAATATACCAACTAAATGATGATTAAATCAATAACAATATTTAAAAAATAATGAAGTGAATTGTGCTATCCTAGTTTGACTTACTGATTTTTGATTACTGATATGACTTCTTCTTATGGAAAGATTATGGAAAGATTTAGTGACGAACCAGTGTGCACAAATAAATTTCGAGATTAATATTAATTGATTAAAATCCCAATAATGACGTTGGTTTTTTTAATGAACTATCCAACCTCATATTCTGTATTGAAATATTGTAAAAAAATAATTGAAATAAAATGATTTGGCATCTTTGTTTGCTTTTGTTCTCAGAGATTTTTATTAAAAAACCTTAGAAAATGTGATTTTTTCTCATTTAAAAAATGATTTAATTGAAAAGATATATAATTACAATATATATATGTATTTGCTTCAAAATAATAGTAATCAATGGTTTCATAATGATGTGATATTACTTTGAAAATTATGACGCCGGCCCGCTCATCTGAAAAAAGTACCTGTTTTCAACTCAATAGCATGGCTTTCACTATAGAGGACTTTGATAAAACATATCTCTGTATCCGATTTTGAATATTGTATGTCTCTGCATTCTCAGACTGTTGTGACAATTATACAGGAGCCATTAGCCTCTTCAGCAAGTCACCCCTAGGGCCTAAGAGTGGTGTCATCCCTGGTTCAGAATATATAATAGAATACATAAGAACACGGGCGTCTTTTGCCTTGGGTGAAATATCGACATATATTGTATATGCCTAAACACTGGCACACTTTATTCTCGCTATGTATCGTGTATTATATAATACGTTAGTCGATGGCGTACATACTACACTTAAGACTGAAACGACTGTGCTTTCAAAGAATAATGGCCATTCCATCAAGGATTCATAAAAGGCAAAAATAAAATAAAATATTATGTATTTAAATCTTGTGCGTTTTATTTTCACTGTCATTGTGTTTTGTGTGACATTATTATGGATGTTTAGCGTTCATTTATGAGACTAAAAAATTTACATGTTAAGACAATTTTGAGAAATAAATGTCTCCGATAATAAATGTTAATGCAAATTGTTTTATTTGAAAAACTCTTATTACTATCTAAATATTCGTTCGCGTGTTAGGGGGTATTGCTATTTTTGTAATGAAATAGAAAAATGTTTTCACTTTTAGGGTGTTCACTGTTAATACTTGGTGGAAAGGCATTATATTAATAAAATGAAGATACAGTGAAACCCCCATTTAACCTATAGTTGGGACCGTGTAATTGAAGATAGTGTAATTGGGGATGTGAATCTCATACAAAATTAGGGATTTGGTTTTTTTCCACGGAAAATTTTCGGAAAGATTTCTCTTAGTTTTGCAAAAAAAAAAAATATGGACGAAATATTTAATTTTTGTAGTAGTAAATATCCCGCACACAGCCAGATGCCCAGCTATGCGTGTATAGCCTGGCACGTGTTGAATACACAGACGCTAGCCAACATTTGACTGTATGCGCGGCACAGACGACCGTCTCTTAGTAACGACAATGGAATGCGACCGTGCAATTGGGGGATTTGCGGCGAATATTTCAAGCCAGCAGGTAATTCTGGGTAGTGTAATTGGGGGTTCCACTGTATGTAGATATAAGAAAAATGTTTTGTTTGTTTGGTACTGTAAAAATACGTATTGTGCTGGTTACTTATTTAAGTCATTTAAATATTTACGCTGAAGGTCAAATTAAAGTCGTGCATTCTTACTGAGTCGCCTTAAAGTTAAGCTTATTAAATTAATGTAACCCAAAGCCTTTTCAGAACAGTTTTTTTTCGGGTCATATGGCGTAGCGGTTAGCGTTGTGGTTTTCCGTGCCAGACCTCACGGGTTCGAGTCCCAGTACGAACAGCATTTTTTTAGATTTTCTGTTTGAAGGCATGGGTGTCTGTGGTGTCTCTTCCACCATTTCCGATCCTTTGACAACTGGGCGTAGCGAGAGCGATTAGTTTAACATTAATCCTGTCCTAGCCTTAACCTTCTATCCCTACGACTCTTTGAGAAAGATAAGTTGAGCATCAAACAGTTCTCGTAGAAAACTTCTCTTGAGATACCTCCATTAGGAGGCCATATGCTCAACATTGGAAGTGGACATGGATTTAAAAAAAAATCTTCTCTATTAAATATAATTAAATCCTCGGATTCATTTATAAAGTGTAAAAAAATATTGAGTTTATCTGAAGAGATTAAGTCTACAATTCGCCTTTATGTATGCAATATTAAAATCATCCATGGAGTGAACAATTAGTTTGGGTATAGATATTAAAAAAAGTAGCTGAAATGTTTCTTTTTGCATTTTATACTTTCATACGAATTTGATACGTGACAATGTTGAATATGACAGTATGATTAAATAACGTATCATAGTGTAACAATGCCATCCTTGTCCATATTAAAAAAAAAAACACATTGAACGCTATGTCGTTGTCTCTGACAGTTATTCTCAAGGTGGACAATACTTTTTCTTTGTTACTGTCATCAATATGCTAATACTTAAGTTTGAAGCCAGCAAAACGATGTACATAGTTTGTCAAGAATAAAAACAAAAAGTTCTCTTTAACATTGACATTTAAATAATTCTTTATCGTTTTTTTCAGTGATGTTCGAAAAAATAAAATATTCATTTGTACTAATTTCACTTTTATTTTATATGATCGGGATAGAATATTACAGTGTAATTAATACAAAACAAAATATGATTAACAAGATTTGTTAGCGTTGTTGGCTTCCGTGCCGGATTTCACAGGTTCGAGTCCCAGTACGAACAGCATTTTTTCGATCGATGTATCGATTTCTGTTCTAAGGTATGGGTGTTTGTAATGTATAAAAAATTTCCTCCCACCCTTTCGATTTTTCAATAACTGGGTGTTTCGAGAGCGATTAGTTAACCACTATTTCTGTTCTAGCCTTATACTTCTATCCTTACTACTCTTTGAAAATGAAAATTTGAGCAAAACAGTTCTCGTAGAAAAACTTCTGTTAACAATAACTTCATTGGGAGACCATTTTCTCTACATTGGGAGCGAAAAAGAGTTAATAAAACTAACAATTGCTATTGAAAGAAATTTACAATTAAAGGTACAAAATATTAATAAGTGACAATAAATTGACTAAAATTAGAATGTTTATTAATTACCTCTTAATAATTAAGCTTAAGTAGAGACTAACGATAAATTCTGACGTAATTATGATCTGGGATTTTTTTACAAATTCAATTATAATGTATTTTTTTTGTGTAGTGATATTTTTGTTTTTATTAAATCGTTATTATGTATTTAATGAAATAAATTATTACCAAGATTTCCCTTATTTTCTCTAATGTGTCTGATTTATCGATATCATACACCCAATGTCCACTCGAGAATTAAATATGTATGTTTATCTTTGAGTTATATTCTTACAGGTGTAAAGCGACGTGAATTTTCTCCGAGAAAACCCGCCGGAGAGTTCGGAATATTCCGACGCGCTGCGAATTTTCCCGACAGCGAAAAGCTCGAATTCTTATGCAGAGCTTTTAGTACCCTGCGGTTCGTAGAGGAGGCAGGTGCTTTTCGCCTCACTTTTCCATCGCGCTTTCCGCCTAAGTTTACGCGTTTGTTTTTCAAAGTTTTTAAACACAGTTGCCATGGAGAAATAGTAAAAGTTTGTTTTTATTTACGTTTGTGATAACATGGCGTTGTTTTATTAGTGGGACAACACCTGGTCGATGAATGCAATCGACTTTTTATTCGCAAATACATTTTGTTATTAGTGAAAAGGGTAATTTATGTTATGGAATGTTTTTCATTTTGTGCACGCACTAAAAGACTCACGACAATCTACGACCATACAGTTGTTTGTTGCATTATCATGCAAGTGAATTCACAGGTAAAACAATATGATTTAGTATTTTATATAAAACAAACACTCTCGTAAATATAAAGTTCGCTTGTATACACTGTTATTAACGTGGTATATTTTCAATACCAGTGGTGGTGAACCCGCGGCCTTTTGACTTGTTGAGCCAACTCTGTATTTTTTTGTAAATTCGTTAATTCCTGAGATTTTAGATTCGAAAATTGTTGGAAGAGCTGAAAAAACAAAAAAATGGTCCCACGTTGGTAATTTTGGGAAATCTGTAAATTTCTGGGCCTAGAAATTGGCACGAATTTGTTTCGAAAATCGCCCGCCAAAGATTCCCTAGTGTCAATGTTTTCTTTACTGCGGCTTTATGTTGAATCAGATAAATTAATGTGGCCTTTAGAAAAAAAAGGTTCCCCACCCACCTTTGACGATGGCTTTTAACATCACATTATAATTTTTGTCAGAATAAATACTTAATTTTTCCCTTATTAATAAATAATAAGTCAGTAAAAATACAAACCAGCGATGAAACTATAACTTATGGGTGACGTAAATAATAAGGATGTTGTATTGAATGACTTCACGAACACTGTATAATTATAAGAAAAAAGAATAAAGCGGTTTTGTTTTGCGTCCCAGGCTTTAGAGACCATCGAATTGTTTTAGTATACAACTGTTAGTATACATTTGTAAATGAAAAAAGTACAAAATAACGAATTTTGTCGAATCCTATTTTAATTTAATAGTATTCTACTTTTTAAGATATATATATAAAGAATGTTTATTTGTTTGTTTCTTATGCGTTCCTATATCGCTCATCCGATTGCGATAAAATTTTGGAAAGATGTTATGCAGACGCCCGTAAAGGTGGGTTGCCAATACGTTAACAATGAGGCTTGCTTTAAATCAAAGCAATTCTCGGTGTTCTGGGGAAACAGTGAGTTTTTTTATCACTCCAATACAATTATATGCAATACTTTATAGTGTATCCAAAAGGTCTTCAATAAACACAATTAAAACACGAACGTTTTCTTTCATTGCACCGCACGCCGGGTACTCTCTAGTATGTTATAAAATGTGATTTTTACCTATAGTGAACAGTAAAAGTTTACATTTTATTATTTAATTAACAAAATAAGCTATCAGTAATAATTTACACGAAAAAAGCCTCTATGGAGATGATACAGCTTTAACCGTTGCATGGTAAGAACAATGAGAAGCTTTCCTGAGCTTTATTTTACCAAAGTAATTTTAAGGCGTGGAGCTGTGCACCTGGCTTGGTTTAAATTAATTAAGGCTCATGTATTAGACTTGAGTTTCACTGTGAAGCACTGACTTTCATTTGCTGCAATCATTTAGACTTATACATAGAAGTTGTAGATATAATTACTATAAGAAAGTCCAATATTCCTAACAGAGAAAAACTAGATTATCGAGCATGCACCTCTTAAAGTGTTCTAAGTGTTTGTATGATAATATCGATGGCTTAGTTTCATAATGCTGCAACTAAAAATTGATAGTTTTGAGATACCAAAGCTTTGGCACGTCTAAACTGAGTTGTACAGAAGTGATAATTATTATTTATCTCATATTTTTAGTGAACCATTTAGTCATACATATATCTCAATTCAATTCAAATCGATTGCAACTTGACAAATCCATACAATTATATTTTGAGTTATATTTATATTTAACTGAGAGAAGATTTTTTATATTTCTTTATTTCCGTATGGAAACATCTGGTTCTAGAGAGAGAGAAGACTAAAATTTAAAAATCTTACTCACGATAGATTGTATAATAAGTTTTCTTCCGAAAATATTAATATAAACTATAATAAATAATCCACGATTCAGGATGCTAATTACATCCTTTGGGAATGTCCATCCAGACTTGAACAACGAACGGGAATAAAATCTATCTGTCGGATCTGTCAGCCCCGTCAGTCATACCGACTTGGTTGCATCTAAGGCAAATTAAAAGGCCTTCAAGGAATTTACTACACCTTATGGAAAGATAATGGAATCCAATACATACAAGGATACTGGCCGGCACTACAACGGTGCGTAGTGCAGGACAGACGCATGTCTGCGTTTCACGCGCCTACGTTGCAGCGTTTGTGTAGCTTTATGTTATACCAAATGTGTGCTTCCATGCAATGCGTTTCAGTCCAGCGGTTAACGTTAATACGTTAACAAGGGACTCGCTTTATATTGAAACAATTCTCGGTGTTCTGGGGAAGCAGTGAGTTTTTTTATCACTCGGATGGAATTATATACAATACTTAAATAATCAATCGATTGTTACTTGATACACTTGTAATATGTAACAATATGCAATTAACCGTAAAATTATCAATGTAAATGTACTACTGTGTATACTGAAGCTGTTCTATATAATATATAAATCATAAATTACAGTTATGTACACATTTGGTCTGAGAATATTGTTTTCTTTAAAATTAACAAGGGGCTCGCCGGCCTTAGTAAAATTCAACAAGGGGTTACCGCGAGCCCCTCTGAGCCCACCCCTGTCTCAGCCCAATAGTTACTCGCGGAACATTGTCTGTTGTGATTAGCAATTGGAAACAAGCGAGGTGAAAGAATAAAAGATGCTTTGATTTAATATCATAAAATAATCACTGCTTAATAAAACTCAAAAATATACTATAATTATATTTCATTTTTCTAAAATCCTTACGCCACGTAAACAAGCTCTGAGAGATTTCCTGTCGAACAGTATGAAACGAAAAATTAATCTAACAACAGTATTAAACGCGGCTTAACCAATTTTACGCTGCGTTGTTTTCCATGTAAGAAGGGTTTTTAGGGTGGTGCAGGGTATAATATAGATCCCCGTTGTAATAGAAGACTCATTGATTGTAGAGATTATATATTTCATCTAATCCTGCTGAGTAATCCTGGTCGTTGAGATGTCATACAGTGTAGGGAACGCAATACCGGTATTGCCGAAACTCTGAATCCCGGTATATATTCTTCTTCTTCTTTGGCCATGTTCGCTCCCTATGTGGAGCATATGACCGCCACGCGGCACCTCCATGTTTCCCTGTCTCCCACCAATTGCTTTGCTTCCTCTCATGACATGCCAGCATCCCTCAGTTCCGCCGAGTACATCCTATGGATAGTACCCGACGGACGTCCGGGACGCCGGAATCCCACCGGTCGAAAGAAGAGGCAGGCAAGATTGAGGCTTTCCGGAGGCATCCGCAGCACGTTACCCAGCCAGTTCCAACGTCTCTCCATAACCACTGACGTGACGGGACGCTGTCTTGTACGCTCCCTTATCTCAGGAATTCCTCACAAATTTTGCATTTGGTTTTAATCGAGTACAGCGGTATATATAATGTTTTTCAATACTGAAATACTTATTTTTAAAATGCGGAAATATAAGAAAAGTTAAGCGAAACCTAATGTTGAATGTATATAAATCATTTCATATTTTAATAAAATTGTCCGCGACGAAGAGTTGTATCAATATTGACAGGTTCTAAAATTGATAACCATTATCAATGATGTATTATTATTCTAAGAAACTGTAATTTATTAAAAAAATCACTCGTTTATTTGTATTTGAAACTAGCCGGTTCCCGACAAGCGTTGAAATGACACTCAAAAAAAGAAAGTGTTTGTGTTTTAATTGTGCTTATTGAAGTGCATGTTTTCTTTTTCTGTCTGTTTGTCATTTGACGTTTGCTGCCGATTGTCTATGGTACGACACACGCGCCACGTACTGTAATTTAATTGTACTATAACCTTCGCGCGAGTGCAAGCATACGTTGTCAAAATTAACTGAATAGTAGACATACAAACATTGATTTTTATATATAAGACCTACTGTAAGTTCATTTTACTATGCCTATAACCTTTCCGGAAGTGCAAGCAAAATTTTTGTTGAAATCGGATGAGCGGTGTGGCAACGCAAACCATACGAACAAAAAAAATCATTTTTTTATATTAGATATCGCATAGGTTCCCAACCTTTTTCGGGTGGCGACCCCTTTTTATAAAAGCCATGTGACTAGCGACCCCCTCCCGAGTAATTAAAATCCTCGATTTGCTATATCTCCGAAATCTAAAAAAAATGACGACCCCCCAGGAAACTCTTCGCAACTCCCTGGTTGGGAGCCCGTGAGATATCGAAATACCGATTTTTATTTAATCGCCCGCTATTGAGATGCCAGTTGGATGTATTTTTTTGCTTTATTGAAACATTTTTTGTATGATATATTTCCGGTGTTCATTTTTTCAATAGCGGTATTTAATATGAAATAACGAAATACTGGTTTTGATATATTCGTCTGGTATTGCAATCTGTAATCCAGTGTCCAATGATAATAAGTATCGTACTTTTAATTATCTATTTTTATTATTTAATAAAGTCCATATGATAATTTGTTATCTATGTTACGATTACTATTAAGTGATTATCCATATTGCATTAATTTTCCTACACTTATTTTTTATTTATGCTATATAAAAATTTGCTAATATTATATTATTATTATTAAAATATCGGCTACCAACGTGGGGTGTATCGATTACCCATACAATTTATCTCAACAGAAGTTTTTGTTTTTCAGTTCTTAAAACACTATTTTAAGGTAGTTTTTATCTTTGCAAAAGTAATACATTTATCATTTGTAATATTTGATATATTTTTGACCATTTCCGCTCCCAATGTAAAGCACAAAGAGTTTATCGCTACAGAAATATTTCCACGAGAATTGGTTGTCGCTCATTTGCTAAACCTATATTATTTTATGTTATATCCGATTTTCTCTTTGCAATAGCAATAAAACTGCAATTGCAAATCTGTGGGCATTCCCATGGGCTAATCTTTTTCGCCAGCAAAGGCTTTAAACCAGGGCTGTGGATTCGCGTGAAAAAAAGACGACTCTTACTCCTACTCCGACTCCAGCTTTAAAATAATTAACGACTCCGACTCCGACTCTGAAGCAATTTTTCAATAATTTCATTTTAACTTATATTTGTGTGTACTTGACTATTTTGTTTAAATACACATCATTAAAATAATTTTTCAAAAAAAAATTGAGCCACTCATTTTTCACGACTCCGACTCCGACTCTGACTCCACAGCCCTGCTTTAAACTCAATGATACATTTATTTCTTATATAAACACGAAACATTCATTTACTATGGCGTCAGTTCAAGTTCATCCGTCCACTTGAACGCCTGAAGATGCCGAAAGGCGAAACCCGGGTCATTAGTGATAAAATATGTGTGAATGTACATAATTTGAACGATTCAAATTTAATAGCAATAAACTTATAATTTGTAATATTTGAACTTTTTTTTAACATGTCCGCCGTTGACGAAAAAAAAACCAATGTAGTTCATCGTTACAGAAGTCTTTCTACGAGAACTGCTTGTCACTCAGTTGCTCAACCTCTATTATTTTATGTTTTAGTCAATATTCTCTTTGTAAAAGCAATAAACTTATAATTTGTAATATTTGATATTTTGTCAACCACGTCCGCTTCCAATGTGTAGCACGTGGTGTTTATCGCAATAGAAGTGTTTCTGATTGTTACTCAGTTGCTCATTTTTTTTTAAAAGAAGATAGAAGGATAGACCTAAGACCGTACTTTTTCGAATCTCTTATATTACAGTAGAGGATATCAACATTTTTTGCTTAATTTCCTCTTTTAGTATTTCTCAGAATATAATACTCCCTTCCCAAGATAGCCAGCGATGGGCTGCCAACACGTTAATAAGGAGCTCGCTTAATCTCCAAGCAATTTTTAGTGTTCTGAGGAAGGAGTGAATTTTCTTATCGCTTCTATGTAATTATATGCAATACTTAAATAAGCAATCGATGTTTACTTAAAACACGTATAATATGTAACAATATGCAATTTACCGTAAATTTATCAATGTAAATAGCTAAAAATGTATTATTGTGTGTACTGAAGCTGTCTTAGATAATATGTAAATTAGAAATTGCAATTATAAACCAATTTGATTTGAGAATATTTTTCTCTCATAAGTTAACAAGGGGCTCGCCGACCTCAGTAAAATTCAACAAGGGGATCGCGCGAGCCCCTGCGAGCCCCCTCCAGCCCACCCCTGAAGATAGCCCCAGAACATTGAAACTATTTGATATACGACAGTTATTCCCGCTGGTGAGATATTCTCAGTAGTTGAGAATTCGTTTTTTATTTTATGGTGTTCAAATGAAAGAATCTAATACTCTAAGCTAACTTCTCTAAAATATCTTTATTTGTATAAATAAATGAAAATGCATATTGTGAAACTATGTATATTGCTATTTTTAATTTTAAATAATATCTACGGCCATGTGACAAAAACACCAGCCGTAGTTCAGAAACTATGAACCAACGAAATGTCTTTTTATCAGAGATTAATTATATTTTTGACATCGATATATCTGAACTGGTTAGTTTTAATGGCTTATTGCATATTAAATGAGCATTATAAATTAACGCTATCATTTACAGGAAGCTAACCTTTTATTAAAAATATCCGGTTTCCGCCAGACGCCCACAATATCCACAAAAACAAAACAATTTTGAAACGTCGCCATTTTTACGGGGCATTAAAATAAGTAAGCGATATTTAAAAATGGAACTAGAAGAAAACAGCAAATATCTATGCGTTCGAATGGTGACATCACACGGATAAAACAAGATGGCTGTTGTATGATTTTTGACAGCAGAGTCAACGACTAACGTAATTTGTGGAGAATGATTTGTGAGTTATGAATCATGTAAGATTGTTTATCTTCGAAGAAAAGATAATTATATATTAATCCTCGCTTAGTTGCGGTAACTTTTTACACGTTTTAGAGTTTGTGGTCCAAGTAAAGTCGTTTCTTTGGTAATGTATTTTATCAATTTTATTGCCGCTACTCAATGAAATTGTAGTAAAATCTTTCTTAGTTCATTATCAAGAAAGAAGTCTTGTATCTATGGAATTGAATTTAAATATATATATATATATATATAACAATAACGTGGCTCAATAATTTCGTATAATTATGAAGGTAGAACGGTAAAAGTTTCATACTACCAGCTAAGATTGAACTCGGTGTTCATTTTGCACGATTCAAATTTAATATTGAAATTCTACCAAGCACTTTCAGTCAAAATCTTAAATTATTTCTTCTAAGTTCCACTAGCCTTCTCATGGCTAGTTTGATATATTAAAAAAAAGCTGAAAGAGTTTAAACTGAAAATCTATATTCTGTTTTCAAAACTATATCGAATGTGGAAAGAAAAAAGGATGTAACCCACAGTTTTTTCAAAACAGGTTTTTTTCGATTATCACAATGTATCAAACTTGATAAACGTTTTTATCAAAAGATGCAAGCTACAAATGCCGAATAAGTATCTAAATTTAGCTTTTCTGATTGAAAAAGATGACCTTGTAAAAAAATTAAACCAAGAAAAAAGGATTTTCCTCGACAATTTCATTAATTAATATTATATGATGTCAATTAAACACCAGTTTAGAAGTCTCCGTGCACTTCAAGGTTGTGTATAATTCATAATTTGCATATGTCCTAAAATCATAAAAACACGTTTTTTCCGCCTCGTGTAAAATTTGATATATGTGGGTTACGTCTTTTTTCCTTTCCACAGTTGATATACATGTATACAACCTTAGAGTGAACTAAGATCGCATATTTGTGTATTTTAACATTCATTTAATTATTGTAAAATGAAGTATTTACTAATGTACCAATTGTAAATTTAAAAAAAACAAAAGCTTTTATTTACTCTTATTTATAATATTATAACTAATTCGTATTTAACATTATAACCTTGAAAATAAAGCAAGTTTGTCTGTATTGTTTAGCCCATGGTCCCCCTTTGAGCAAAGCAAAATATTCGAATGACAAAAAAGAGTCTAATTCAAATAAGTGCTGTCTATTTTTTTAAGGACTTAGCAAAAGACAAAGATTTATGACGCATTATAATAACAAAGTTGAAAATCGTACTCAACACACCCTCATTTGAACACGGTAAATAAACTATAATAAAAATATGTTACGTTTGATGTTGAATTATAGCGCAGTTAACAATAAAAATGTAATAGTCCGGTTAGAATATTACGCATAATCATTCATCAGATCGCGATTAAAAAATTTAACGCGTGTTAAATAATGCTAAAGTGCGGGAAGTTTTCCGTAAGCTGGCAACCCTGACGGATTCTTTACTCACTTCACAGCAGTTAAATAGACGCCTGTGGCTTTTGATATGGCGGGATTTATGAGAAACGTTTGGTGTTGCCCATATCACGGTACAATTTTATCTTGATTTTACATGTTATATAAGAATTTTGACAGTTGAATAATATTGTTTGGCTACACGGGGCTCGCGCATAGACTAGGGCTCGCGGTAGCTGCTTTCTTAAATTTAAATTACGAAAAAAAATAATCTCAAATCAGTTATAATAATTTGTTCCAACTATTTATTTACCAACATTCTAAAATAACTGAATCATATTTCAATGAACAATAATTTCAGTAGAATTTTCAATCAAGTTTCAATTTAAAAAAAACATATATATATAGTAATTCAATGATTCCTCCCCTGGAACTCAAAAAATCCTCAACAGGCAAGAATTCCTCACCGGTTAGTAACCACTGTACTAATACTATAAGCGCATAATGTAACATTTGATTAAGAAAAATGCAATATTTCTTTGTACTTATTTCCACTTTTATTAACCAGTATTGTCAACTGAGCTCGCCATGAGCGAAACCGGACCTGATCTTGGTAAATAAAAGTGGAAATAAGTACAAAGGAATATTGTATTTTTCTTAATATAATGCCTTTCCATCAAGTATTAACAGTGAACACCCAAAAAGTAACATTCAATTGCTTATCAATTATTGCGTATACTTTTATAAGAGTAATAAGACAATCCGCTCATTCCCCAGAACACTGCGAATAGCAATGAGATAAAGTGAACATATTGGTAACGTATAAACAGCTCACCGCTAGGAAAAGATACAAGGTATCGAAAATTACCAATATGATGTAAATTAAACTATAAATTACTAACAATAATTACGGTTTAATACAATATTGAAAATCTAAGCCGAAGTCTTAAAAAGTTGAAAAGCAATGTTTGATTTTCTTTCGATTGGCTATATCTTTCCTTATATCGACATTATATGTTTTTGTTTTTATATCCGGAGATCTCGAAAGTGTGGGGCAGACCTTCATCTGGCCACTGATTGACGATGACTAATGATGATACCGAAAATAACGTAACAGTGGCGTGTATATACTGTCACGCGAGAGGTTCAAGGGAATATTATAAAAATAAACTTTTTTTGGCACGCATCGAAAAAAGCACGTGTTGTTCTTATACTACTAGCAGCGATTTAATCGCAAACTGTAAGGCACGAAATGTAGTTCGGAATTTTATTTAATCATTAAAACATGAATGAATAAGTATTAAAAATGAAATATATTTCAAACCATTGGTGAAGAGCATTATCTAGAATCTAAATAATGCTTATTTATAAAATATGTTTATTTTGTAGTTTGTTTGAAACAGCTAATTATTAATCAGATCCGTAGCGGGGTTCAAATCCCAGTATGTACTAACATCATTTTTTTACTCCATTGGCGTATCAATTTCTGATTGAAGGCGTGAATGTTTGTAATGTCTAAAAAATCCACATTACACTTTTAATCCTAAAACAACGGTGCATAGTAACGATTTACTAAACACTACCCTAGTCCAGACCCTATAATTTCCTTTTCCCCACTCTCTTCGATAAAAGGAGATGTTGAGCAATTGAGTAACAAGCAGTTCTTGTTGAATAAAAAAATCTGAGACACCTTCATTAGGAGGCCATATACTCCACATTGAAAATGGACATGATTTTTTTAATAATCCTAATTTTTAAAATAATACAAAAAAGAACACTTTAAACACTAGTCCAGTCCAAGCCCTATCATTTCTCTCCGAAAAATAGAAAAGTTGAGCAATTGAGTAACAAGCAGTTCTTGTGGAAAAACTTCTTCTGAGATACCTTCACTAGGAGACCATATAATCCACACTGAGAGCAGATATGCATTTAATAATAATCCTAATTGTTAAAATAAAATTGATTTACTATTCTAATTTATTGTTACAAACCATACTGTTTTTTAATTTGAATATAATTCGACAAAAAATCGTTTGTTTGTATTCGATTTGGCAAAAGTGTTTTTCTAGATAAATTAATTGATTGGCATTAGGTTAAAAAAACAGGAACCCAACTTCCTTGATATGTCAGAAAAAATAGAATAAACGCTTCTTTATGCTTCAGAGAGTTATGGCAGCTGCAACCCTCGGGGCGGGCCTGTCCATAATTGATCCATTTACCCCGAATGGGCGTACGCACATATAGCACTTACGTCCCTTTATTTTATGAATAATTAATGCGATTGTATCAAAGTTATAAATGTACTTTTAGTTTTAGGAGAGTGCTGCCTCATACGTGAAACTTTCTCACCAATAAGTTATTGAAGTTATATGGGGTAGCAATATAAAGAAGTTTATAATTGTGCACGCAAAATGGCGTCGCTTTAAAACGAATGAAGGTCGACTTACTCGATGATTGTTTTGTGTTTTCAAAAATAGAACTACGACGTAGGATAACTAAAATTACCCTATTATTACTGGCAATTCAATTTGTAAATATTTTGAAGTGATACTTAATCATTAAAAAGCAACGGACTTAATTAAAATAACAAACTTTTAACTTTTATGCCTATTTTAACATTATTTGTATATATGTATGTATATCGCTATTCGCTACCATAAAGCAACAATGAGATAAAATAAAATAAATCATTTAATGATTGTTTTTTCAGTCGATTACTGAAAGGTAAACCTTTATAATGCAACACTGAAATATTAATTTTGAAAAAATGCTCTTTTTGAAAGCAAAATCTTACTTTTAGAATTATTGATAATTAACCTGTAACTTTAACGTATCAGCAAAGTTAGAAGAATTACTAGTTACAAATAATAGAATACAAATTGAATCAATTATTTTAATTTTCTTTTTAACTGTCTTTTATAATTTATATCATGTATATTTTATATTATACATACACAGCAGGGCTGTGGAGTCGGATAAAAAAAATGACTCCGACTCCAAATTGATTTTTTCAAATATTTCTGTGTAACTAACATATATGCATACCATCAAATCACTCTAGGTCAGTGGTTCTTAACCGGTGCACCGCGAAAAAATTGGTAAAAACAAAAAAAATCAGCAATATAGTAATAACCGAAAAATCCGCAAAATAGTGTAAACCGAAAAAGTCAAAAAAAAATATGTTCACATATTTTTTTCGACCTCCTAATTCTGGTGCACCGCGCCTTTTTTCCATGTACAAAAGTGCACCGTGACTTCGAACATATTAAGAATCATTGCTCTAGGTACTAGAATAGATTGTAATAGATTTCACTAATTAATATAATGAATAGAATAATATTTTTTATATCTTTAAATATTTTTTCTCCGGAGTTTCCGACTTCGACTCCAATTCCGGAAAAGCACCCGATTTTGCCACTCCCAACTTCGACTGCGACTCCACAGCCCTGATAACAAGTAAAGTGAACAACGCTGTTGGGCTTTCGTCCATTCAGATACGGTGCTACAGATTGAAATAAAGGAATGGAGAATTTCGTACATTGAGTTCACCAATCAATATGATTAATAGACTAATAATTTTTCTATATCTTTAAATTATTTTTCTTTTGGTTTTTCGACTTCGAATCCGGAAAAGCACCCGACTACTCAACTCCCAACTCTGACTCTGACTCCACAGCCCTGGTAAGAGGTAGAGTGAACAACGCTGTTCGGCTTGCGGTGTGGTGTTACTTACTGGAATCGAGGAATGAGGAATTTCGTACAGTGATTTTTTAATCAATTAATGGGTTTGAAACCAAAAACATGGTCGTCTATGTTGTTTTAATGCTTTCCTGTTCACCTCACAACAAAGCGCGAAAGATTGATAAGTAAACCAGTAGTTTTTTCCTTAATCAATCCTTTTTCAGTTCTCTTAAAAACAACTTGTAAAAAGAGAGTCCATGTTTTCAACGTTCATATCAGACATGTTTTATTTTTAACAATATTTTCCAGAGAATTCTATAACAATGTAATAACATAGAAACCGATAAGAATTTATAGCGCTAATTAACGCTGTTCAATATTTAAAGCACACGTTTAATATAATTTCCAATTCAAATTATTAGAAAACCGCTTTAATTATCGATTTTGAAAATGGTTAATTGCTTATTAATTGGTTCCATTTATGGTACTTATTCCATTTTGTTTAATTAGAATTTTGAATGTGGCGAGATAGTCTCACTGAATGACCATTGTCACATCATTTCATTTATGGTTGATTTTTCATTTCAAGCATAAAAAGTTATTGGTAATTTAAAAATCTTTAAGAATTATTCTAAACATCAACAAATGTTTGTGTTGCAAATGATGGTTTCGAATATTCGAACATCGAATATTAAAATCCCACAATATGCGAACTTTTTTGATCCATGTGACATGCCCTCTCCCAATGTTGAAAATATGGCATCCTAATGGAGGTATCTCAGTAGAAGTTTTTATATGAGAATTAAATGTTACTCGGTTGTTTAACGTATCTTTTTCGAAGAGATAAATAGGTCTAGTGGTAGGGCCTCCAATCCCGGGATTCCGTCCAATTCTGTGACTCAAAAATCCTAGTATTGTGACAGTACTAATCCCGGGATTTCGGGATTGAGAAAATTAGAGAAAGTTGAGTGAGGTGTAAAAAATAAATAAAAAATAAGAAGGTTCGGAATATTGGTATTTTTTGTAAATTGGATTTCGGGATTAGAAAAATTGTCAATCGTGAAATCCCGGGACCACAAAAGGGGTATTGGATTGGATGCCCTAGGTTGAACTAGGGATATAATATGAATAAAACTTGACTAGTAGTTAACTAATCGTTCTCGCTACGCCCCGTTATTTAAGGGATTAGAAAAGTGGAAGGTTAAGCTTTTCACTAAAGTTTATTTTATAATCCATGTTCGTTCACAGTACAGAGCATATGGCTTTCTAATAGAAGTTTCTCAACAGAAGTTTCTTTTAAGAAAACTACTTATTACTCAACCTCTATTTTTTAAAAACATCATATCAAAGATTAGACCCTTAGTTCTGGTCACAGAGTAAGTCTATGAACCCGTTATTGTTTTGTATTATGATATTAACTTATGAGTGTTACGGTACAAACAAAAAATGACAATGGTTTCCAAGCAAAAAAAAATGCCAATATTTATTTAAACATTAAAAATCCCGAGAAAAAGTACCGGAACGACGTTCCACCGAGTTATATGGGAAAAAAGCCCTGCATATATGACGAGTAGCGGACTGATTCACGCACTTTCGCATTAACTGTCTTACTCAGTCGTAATTTATTATAAAGTAAAGATAAACTTAATATTCGAAATGGTAAATAAAAAAATTCTAAAATTAAATTACTAAACGAACCAGAATGTTATTAAATATATATATTCCCTTTCGCAAAAACTACCCTGTCTTTATAACTCGAATCGGCAGACACGCGGTTATGAATTCTTAAATACATCGACTGTGCTGAGGCCAGAGATAAGTCGTTAATCTCGATATTATTAATTTAAGCTGACGTTATATGTAATTAATGTTTCCATGTCTCATTGTCTAGCCAAACGAATGTTACTAATATCTACTAAAGTTTTTGTCCCTACGGTACTATTATAAATGCAAGGACTGGTTGTAGTTATTTTATGTTCGTTTTGACCCTGAAAAGATCTACATAATTTAATTCAATATAGAAAATTTCGTCAAGCAAGATTTCGAAGCCTTTTTGAAATGCCCAACCAAGTATATTAGGGCATCCAATCCCGGGATTCGGGATCCCGTAATCCGAGATCCCGTTCAATTTTCTGTTCCCGAAATCCCGGATGTCGGGATTGAGAAATTTTGAGTAAATCCCGAAAAGTGAGACGAAATTGGCAAGTTGTCGATTTCGAATTCCTTGGTGAGCTAAAAAAAAAAAACAAGGTTTGCAGATAATCTGAGAAAAAAGTATAGGGAATAGAGGATTTCAAATTCCTCGGTGAACTAATCCTAATCCCGGGATCCGGGATTGAAAATATATCAATCTCGAAATCCCGGGATTGGAAAAAGGCTCCGGGATTGGATACCCTAATTGAAATACATATTTGATACTGAATAATCATTTTTTAAATGAAGACTCTTGGAACAAAGACGGCAGTCTCGACATTCTTATCGAAAATTAGTGAGATATTATTTCCTCTCGTAGAGCTGGTAATTTCACACATAGCAGCGTTTCCCAAACTTTTTTCCTCGCGACCCGGAAAGGTTTCGTCCATCGCGAGCATTATCAACTGATGAAAATATACATCGATACGTGGTTATGTATACAAAATTAAGTAAGACTACTTACAAAAATTAACTAGAGCAGCGTTTCCCAAACTTTCCCCCCCCGCGACCCGGTTATTTTAATATTTCTCCTTCGTGACCCACTAAATTTGTTTTTGACCTATATATACTAACGGTTTATATGTAAAATGAAACAGTATATTTATGTCCAAACAGTCTTTATATGTTATAATACAAAATAATTTACTCTGATAAACCTATAAAGAAATCAAATGTACCAATAATTTATTAATGAGAGGTGTGCTGCTGTTTCTTCTCAAATATAAGCTCTAGGTTTATAAGGATGATAGCTTTATTTTTAGATCCGGTTCGACTTCCAGACGTAAATCAATATTCAAATCTAAATTATATAGTAAATATACAGGTTTATTTTAGGAAATTGACGATCCAGCATTTTGCTTTCTTTTGGCATCATTTGAGAAATGCTGACATACAGTAGTAAGTTAAATTTTTAAAAATAAGGTTTTATATTTTTCAACTTGTAATTTTTTAAAGAGTTAATATCGAGTTTCTTACAAATGCGGTGACGTACATAGTTTTGAATAACAAATTGGAAACGCGGCAGCTATGAAATGGATTTTACAAAACAATGTATACAATATTAGAATGGGAACATAATTGGATACATGTCAATAAATCGTTTAAAGCATCAATGTATAAAAGTGATCATTCACAATTTTACCCTAAAAATTGTAAGGGAAGAAGGATGGTGTGAGAAACAGATATTGGTTAATAAATTGCTCTTCGTATTATATTTCATACTAGCTCCTATTATAAAATAATGCTTCAATTATAGTAAAACATATAAGGATTATCTTAAGCTAGTCAGGTAATCGTTGGAATTAATGATAACGTGTGATTATACGATGATTAACGAAGGCAAATTAAAGGAAGAAGAAAGAATGATTTAGTAGATAAAGGATACTGGCGTAACTACCAAACAACGGGACCTATGCGACACATAGGTTCCTTTGACTCGTGGGGTCCAAAAATTTATATCCATATCGACTGTGGAAAGGAAAAAGAACGTAATCCTCAATTTTCCAAAACAGCTTTTTTTCGATAGTCACAATGTATACAACTTGACACACATTCTATCAAAAGGATGGAAGCTGAAAATACCGAATAAGTATCTAAAATTAGCTTTTATGTTTGAAAAAGATGACCTTGTAAAAATTTAAAACCAAGAAAAAACACTGAAATAAAGGTTTTTCCGAGACAATTTCTTTAATTAATATTAGGTTATGTCAATTAAACACCACTTTGGAAGTATCCGTGCACTTCAAGGTTGTGTATAATTCATAATTTGCATATGTCACAAAATCATCAAAACACGTTTTTAGCGCCTCCTGTAAAATTTGATATGTGTGGGTTACGTCCTTTTTCCTTTCCACAGTCGATATGCAAATTTTAAAAGAGAATTAATATTTTTTTAATGTCTTTGCCGTACAAGTAAATGTTGAAGGCCTTTTTCGTCTTTACGTGCGAAATTAAAATAGCTGTTTTTTGATATTATGGCCAGATATTTTTTTTCAGAAAAAGACGTATAATGTCCTTGATTCGTCGAAAGCTGGAAAAACAACTCGAAGCCGTACTTTTTTGCATATTTTTTTTATTATTTTACTTTTACGTTATCTTATAGAATGAAAAAACAAGAACCTTTTGATAACTTTTTCATATGGACCCAGATTTTCTAGTTACGCCACTGGATTAGAAAAGGATAAACGAAGTGTGAATTTCATTATAATTAATAACTACTAGCTGTAAGCCCGTTGCCCTCAACCGGGAGGATTTTTGTTGCATTTTGAAATAGTCAGAAAATTTACTGGCGTGAAAAATAAACTGCAAACCCATTTATTGAATAAGCCAGAAAATCTAAGCGTTATTAATTCTCTTAGTGGATTTTTTTAGGAATACACCCAATTATCTAAAATAACTAAAATACACCGGGACTGAAAATCATTCTTGACGTCATCGAAAAGGCGAAATCGCGGCCATACAAACAAACAAACGTATAAACAAACCTTATCGACTATTAATATATAGAAGATTGTCGCCTGCTGTGGCCCAGTTGGTTAGAGCTTGCTCTACCGATCATGCAGTTCTGGGTTGGATTCCAGTGAATTTGAGAATTATTCAATTCAAAGATGTGATCGAAGACTGGGTGTTTGTGATGTCAATTCACACTATTTCCTTTCCTCTCATCCGTCTGATCCTTTAATAACTGGGTGTAGCAATAGCGATTAGTTAACCACTAATCCTGTTATTGCCTTACCCTTCTTTCTCTACTACTCTCTTTAGAAAAAAGTGAGGTTTAGCGACTGAGTAACGAACAGTTTTCGTAGGAAAAAATCTGTTGAGTTACCTCCATTAGGAGGCCATTTGCTACACATTGGGAGCGGACATGGATAAAAAAAACTAATAACAGTTATAACAGATAGAAAAACATCCGTTTAAAAATTGTAATTTTGCAAATTTACCGCCAAGCCCATAGAAAATATTGTTTATGTTTCAAATTATACTTTCTTCTCAATAAAATGAAGGTTACGCTATATCGAATTTGTCGGCAAAAACGTGCCGATGACGTATAAATCTGTCTTGAAAATGAGCAAGCACGTGTTTTTTTTTTATCAATTTTACGTCAATTCATAAAAGCTTATTTTATTTTCGATTATTTTTAGAAATGTTTTCAATTGGCGCGAAAGCGCAATTTAGTCAACATACGATTGACAATCATTTACTGTTATATGACAGATAATACAAACAATTTTTAAACCACGTCTGCTCCCAATTTAGAGCAAATATACTCCTAATGGAGTTTATCTCAACAGAAGTGTTTCTACGAGAACTGCTTGTTACTCAGTTGCTCAACCTCCCTTTTGGAAAAAGAGAGTAGGGATAGAAGGATAGGGCTAGGACAGGATTAATGGTAAGCTAATCGCTCTCGATACGCCCCCGTTCATAGGATATGATGGGTGAGAGGGGGTAATTCAAAACATCACATGAATTGAATGCATTTGAACAGAAATTCATAAATTGATTAAAAAATCAATTTATGAAACTGTCCGTACCGGGATTTGAACCCGGGCCCTCCATAGCCGAAGCCAACAACGTTGACCACTCGACCACACAGGCGACAACAAACAATTTACAAAACTGTAATAAGGCTGAATAAAATTAATGAAACGTGAGTTCGGATTCTACATCTGTTGTGTCTTTCATATTTGAGGGGCTCATATGAAAATCATAACACACATTTTTCGTTTTTTTTAATTCTTCAATTCGTATGTGGAAAAATAACCAAACTGACAACACGTGTTGTACAAGCCCATTTGCCACAAATAATCTTTGAGGCTATAGTGATTTGTGTATAGTTGACTAGTTTGACGGATCTCTCAAAACCTTCCAATTTGAAATAACTGGGTGTAGTGAAAGCGATTAGTTAACCACTAATTTTGTCTTAGCCTGTATTCCTACTACTCTCTTTGTAAAAAGAGAGGTTGAGTAACAAACTAACAAACAGTTCTCTTCAGTTAAACTTCTGTTAAGACACATCTATTAGGAGGCCATATGCTCTGGACTGGACATGGATTAAAAAATAATGTTTTATAAAAAATGAACAACCACAAAGCAACTGCCTAATTTGAAAAGTTTGTATATAAAATTTGAATGTCATTTTCTGTCATTTTCAATATTCGCATGGTGATAAAAAAAAAACAGATTATATTATTCAAATGGCATCCTGCGACTGCTATTATTATGGAAATTCTAAGATTAAATGGAGGAATAGAAGTATTGAAAAATAATCATCGACTGGAATGCATTTTTATTGAATTCTTTGACATGGAGGCGGTGGCAATCAAAATATTGAAATAAGAAAAAAAAATATGTTCTCGTGAAATAAAAATCTTACACAAAAATAAAAATTCAAATGGAGGCCGACGAACTCTAAAATTTCAAAGCATTAGGCAAATAAATACGACTGCTTTCGATTATGTAATATTTATTGATTGCATTGGTATTTTTTTGGTGGAACTCCGTTAAGATTCAAGTAAAAACATTTAAATGTTTAGTATGTGGTCGAATGTCAACGTCAGAGCAAGAAAGTCGCGGGTTCGAATCTCAGTACGGACAGTTTTTTCAATCGACATATATATTTCTATAAGAATGCTATATATCGACTGTGGAAAGGAAAAAGAACGTAACCCACACACATAAATGTGTTTTGATGATTTTGAGCCATATGTAAATTATGAATTACACACAACATTTAAGTGCACGGAGACTTCTAAACTGGTGTTAAATCGACATAATCTAATATTAATTAAAGAAATTGTCTACGAAAAACCTTTATTTCAGTCTTTTTTCTTGGTTTCAATTTTCACAAGCTCATCGTTTTTCAAATTTAAAAGCTAAATTTAGATACTAATTCGGCATGTGCAGCTTACATCCTTGTGATAGAACGTGTATCATGTTGGATACATTGTGATTATCGAATAAAGCTGTTTTGAAAAAACTGTCCACAGTCGATATTATAACAGTGGTTAGAGTTGTTGGCTTCCGTGCTGGATCTCACGGGTTCGAGTCCCAGTACGAACAGATTTTTTTTGATCATGAGAGTTTGTGATGTCTTAAAATTTACTCCCACCGTTCCTATCCTTCAATAACTGGGCGTAGCGAGAGCGATTAGTTAATCACTAACCCTGTCCTAGCCTTATCCTTCTAACTCTACTATTTTTTTTTGGAAAATGAGAGGTTGAGCGACTGAGTAACAAACAGTTCTTGTAGAAAAAATCTGCTGAGATACCTCCATTAGGAGACCATATGATCCACGTTGCGAGTAGACATGGATAAAAAATAATAATGTAAGTACATATCGACTGTGGAAAGGAAAAAGGACGTAACCCACACATATCAAATTTTACAGGAGGCATTAAAAACGTGTTTTGATGATTTTGTGACATATGCAAATTATGAATTATACACAACCTTGAAGTGCACGGATACTTCTAAACTGGTGTTTAATTGACATAATCTAATATTAATTACAGAAATTGTCTCAGATAAACCTTTATTTCAGTATTTTTTCTTGGTTTTAATTTTTTACAAAGTCATCTTTTCTAAACTTAAAAGATAAATTTAGATACTAATTCGGCATTTGCAGCTTACATCATTTTGATAGAACGTGTATCATGTTGGATACATTGTGATTATCGAATAAAGTTGTTTTGGAAAATTGAGGGTTACGTCATTTTTCCTTTCCACAGTCGATATGTTAAAAATATAATAATTTGTGTATGACTAAAAAATTATCAATATTGTACATGTTTAAAAAATGTATTATAGTCTAGCTGTGTAAAACAATATATTCTTTATCAAAAAAAAGAAGATAACCCATTCTTTTGTGCTAGTTTAAAATTTTAAATTAATGCAGGAAATAGAGCAAAAGCTACCACCGCAAGAAAAGTATATAAAATATTATGAAAAATATATTATATCTCTCACTAGCTTGTATTACGCATACATATATGAAGATATTTTCTACTTTACGATAATGATAGTAATTTTGAACTCGCAGACAATTTGGGCAGGTGTTTTGGATATTTTCGGCGCATATTTTAAAATTAAAATAAACAAATTGGCGGCCGCTGCTTCCTATGATGATAACGCATAAATACTAAGTTCAATCGACTCGCAGATCGTCATGTTCAATAAAAAAGATTTCACTAGTACTCACTATTCACATTTTATATTTATTGACTTTACTGGCACTTTTTGTACAGAATAGATTACTGCAACATTTATATGTAGCGCCCCAAGATACACTCTGCTACATAGAGTCCCAAAAGACGTACTATTCGCGAGATTTTCGTGAATTTTCTCAAAAGTTACACTAAAAAGAGTCACCAAAGTTATACCACAGATTGGGTTAAAAATCGTACTTGTTTCGCCTCCGAGAAGCATTTTAAGACAAATCCTTTAAAAAACCTTTCAGACAAAGAGTAGTTATTTTTTTCGACCTATCTATTATAAATTGAAAAATGTTACATTCTATATAATTGATAACATAGTTAGTTATATTAATGATCGTGACACGTTGAATGAATAGCTTAGAATTTTTAGAAAGAAATAAAAGTATCAACAATAATAAATAATATCTTAAATACGACAGGTTGCTCGCCACTGCTAAATTTATTTCTAGTGGGTTTAACTCTTCCTAATTGAATTAAAACCAAATGCCACTTATTCAACGCTTGCATTATGCCGGTACTGCTTTACTGTTGCGAATCATGGCACCTGATGAAGACTCAGAAAAACCGTATATTGAGCTTCGAGAACAGATTGCGTCGGATAATGGGGGTGAGGTGGTTTGATTTTGTGAGGAATTCAGAGATACGGGAGCGTACAAGACAGCGTCCCGTCACGTCAGTGGATATGGAGAGACGTTGGAACTGGCTGTGTCACGTCCTGCGGATGCCTCCGGAAAGCCTTAATCCTGCCTGCCTCTCCTTTCGACCGGTGGGATTCCGGCGTCCCGGACGTCCATCGGGTACAATAAATTCATAGGATGTAATCGGCGGAACTGAGGGATGCTGGCATAACATGGGAGGAAGCAAAGCAATTGGCGGGAGACAGTAAAACACGGAGGTGCCGCGTGGCGGATATATGCTCCACATAGCGAGCGAACATAGCCAAAGAAGAAGAAGAATTGATAAAACTCACTAGTTTTGTAATGTTAATGTCATTTGTATTATCATTATTATTTGTTTGTTTTTCCATCCTCTCCTCCATTCTTCTCGTTTTTTTTTATTTTCATAATATACATACCATGTCAAAATATTAAAATTAAAATCATTCGTACTTAAACAAGCATTGTGAAAGTAAGATTGTCTGAGGATGCCTATGAAAGAGGCGGGACACGTGTCACAGTAGCACAATACATGGACCAATCTAAGTTATTTTTAATTTTATATATGAGATCAGTTATTTTCAACGGCCAGGAGGTTAATAACGTTCTGTGGGACTGCCCTGAGATGGAGTTCGAACGAGCAGAAATGTTTGCTGTGGTCCGGTCTCACACGGGCCTAATAAGCCACACTGACTTGATTGCAACCAAAACTAACTTCACGGCATTTGAAAGGTTTGCCAATTTACATGGGGATCGTCACAACCTTGATTCCTCTCTAGAGTCATTAAACTCGTCTACATCGACGAGCTCTCAGTATACGGACTATACACAAGATATTTAAAATCAACTTGATTTAAGTGGCTGAGCTAGTCACACTTTTATAATTATTATTATTTTAAGCACATCAGTGCATGGTTCAAAATCAGTCCCGCGCAGTTCTGCTCGGACCATGAATGTGAGGGGTAGACTCCTTTTTTTTGTTGATAGCATTGTGGAAGGCGGCCATTAAACGTTGGCTGCATATACAGAACAGGTGGTGGTGGGAAACCAACTTGGCCCACTATAAATTTAGTTTAATTAAGTCTTAATCCATAAAACGGAAAACACAACCCCTAGCATAAAAAATTGACTTAGTTTACTTTCTAATATGTATAATGTATTTGTGAGTAAATTTGTAGACCTATATATATATGTATACGTGTTTGGATACCTAGTGTATAGTATATATAATAATTGTGTTGAGGTTTTATGACTTCACTGTGAATTGCTCACCTCTGTAGCGATCAAGCCTTTTCTGTCAGCAACGATTGAAAGCAATGCAAATAGACAATACTATCAGAGAAGATAAAGACACAAAAAGTTCCATCAAGTCAACATCCAACTAGGAGTTGAACCTAAGTCAGCCTGGTCGCTAAGGCAATGATCTAACGTAGACGCCGACAGAGGTCGACAACTGATTTAAAATAAATAAATCATGAAAGATTTCATAAAAATATGAAAACGTGGTATTTTGACACGTTATTCATTAAATCATGAACAAATGTGTTTTCTCTTAAATAATTAATCAAAGTTAGTGAAATAACTTTATCGAATAATTATTACGGGTCAGGGGTGTGAGTAGTCCGGTCAAACACTCCCCTTGATCATCTGTCATAGCTGCAGATTGATTAATCACCGCCAGAAACTACAGCGCGAAAACCGAAATTATTCTGTCACCTTGAGAACTAATTAGGCCGACTGATATGTACAAATGATCGTAAAGGAAGATTCCTGAAAAGTCCCACGAATATTAGAACTTGGTATTTATTCATTATGCATCCATATATTTGCATACCAATATCAATACCATATCGCCCAACTAGGGATTGTAATACCGGTATAACCAAAATCGGGACACAGTGACGTTCTTAGGCTATGTGCTGCCCCTAGGCAGAGTTTAAAGTAGCGCTTTTACTATTTTTCTAAATAATATTTTTTTGAAATTACCTTATCTGCCGCCTATTGTGCTGAAATTAGTAAATGTCACATTTAACGAAGATTTTTTTTTGCGACAAATTTAACTTCTGTTTGCCCATCAGTCATAATATTATTAACATTGAAAATGTTTTTTGTTGCCATTTTTTTATTAGGCATCATATTTATTCTAAACCAAATTCGTGTGTCAAAAATATTCTGTGACTTAAAAAAAAACTGTGATGATTTGCCACTCCCTTGGACTTGCCGCCCCTAGGCAACTGCCTACTCGCATATGCCCACGAAACGACGACGGTATTCATAGAGATTTTTCAATGCCAAAAAAATGTTAGAATACCGGTATTGAAAATTAATCAAAATATATAATTAACTGATAAAATCCGATTTTTTAATGAATTGAAATATTTTAAATCTGCTAAGAGTAATTATTAGATATTGTAAGGTTTTTAAATTTATGAACCTTTCAATTCAATGTGTATATTTTTTTGGAATTTTTACATTCTCAGCTATACGTACAATTATTAATGATAACAAACAACACATTATATCTGTTATCGTGATTAAAAATCAATTACTCATAAAATTTAATAAAAAATCAAGGGGCGGCCATGATTAGACACTTGGACATTAGACGAGAATCTAGCGCCTCTAGTAGTCATCGATAATATTAATTTTATTAGTAGGTAAAGCGGGCGATAGTCAAGTTCTCAACTTTGATTGCTTTGGTTACCGTTCTCATGGCGTATACTTTCATTTACTGATTTTTCAATCTATTTACTGATTTATGTTCGAGGGCATGGTTGTTTGTGATATTTAAAATTCACATTCATTCTAAGCCCAATCCAGTTTAAAAACCGTGTGGCGAGAGCGATAGTTGGCTAACCCATAGTCCTGGTTAAAAAAACAATGAGGATCGATAGCACCGCACCGCTGAGGTCTGATTTTAGACGTGTTTTTTTAAGTCCGTTCACAGCTTTACTTATACGCTCTACTCTTTTTTAACACGATTTAACACGGTTCACTTAAAATAACAAATACTATATTTTTACACGATTTATTGATAAAAAAATATGGAAGCGGATAACGGATTTCCTAATAACAAGATATTCAACAACATAAGACAGTAATAACGAACAATAGATCATTACAAATTAGATCAAGTATATAGTGATGAAAGTGAACAGACATGTATAGTGGTGAAAGCGATTTATGTCCAGTCCCTTATGAAAGTCCCTGTAAATAAATAACAATAAAGTAGGGATTTAAAGTATTAATTTTTCCTAATTAAAATTCATATTATGAATAATATTTTATTTAATTTATTTATTGGGTCTTCAAATGTAGCCATAATTATAAAAGTGTATTTATTGATTTGGCATTTACTTGGTAGAACTCCATTTTAATAGGGTAAAATATCATGGTATTTCAGTCCTACAGTTCTACAGAACTGAAATACCTTGATATTTTACCCTATTATTATGAAAGTGGCCTAAGTCAAGACATTGAAAAAAAATGAATTATTCATTTATTTCGGTTCACATTGTTGTAAAATAAGAAAATCTATGTCAAACGTAAAAGAATATGCTGAAACTATAACATTAATACAGAGTGTTGTTGTCACTTTCATCAGTACGCCACTTTTATTAATTTTGACAACATGGTAAGTCAATTTTACGTGTGCCACGCGTCTTGTTATATCGTTATTCTTTACTCTGTGTTATTTCCAATCCTGAATTTGATTTCATTACTATTATTTCATCATCAGATCGTGGCTTAGGAAACTATTATAAATATGTATATTTGAGATAATAACAACAAAAATGATCATTATATTAACTAAATTGATTTTTATGTGGTTTGTAGATATACTGCCACGATATCTGAATAATACTTCAAAAAATGGAAACGAATAAGACAGTTATCGTCTTCAGATGAATCTCACCAATAATAAGAGTTTCGTGTTTATAATGAAAATCCGAAACCCCTAGACATGTATGTGTAGCAAGAGAAAATAAAAAAAAGAAACGAATGCGAATTTTTAAAAATTATCAAAGATTAACGAAAAAATCAACTTATTTCCTTTATACCTCCACTAGCAGAACAATAACAAAAGAAAAATATAAATATTACCAATTTACTACTTTATATTACAACAATTTGCCAGAAATATTTTAATATAAAATAAAAATAACTTAGATTATTCCACGTATTGTGTAACAAAATGTGACACGTGTTTCGCCTCTTTCAGAGGCATCCTCAGACAACTACTTTCGCAAATGTTTGCTTAAGTACGAATGATTTTAATTTTACTAATTCTGATATATTATATTAAAAATCAAATAAAATGGTATCCAAGGAGGGGATGATAGAAAAACAAACAAACGATAATGGTAATACAAATGACATTTACATTAAGAAATGATTATCTAATGAGTTGGATCAATTAGGACGGGTTAAACCAATAGAAAATATATTACTATTCTCATATATTATAATAAATCAAATAAAAATGGGAGGCAAGGAGGGGACGATAGAGAAACAAACAAACGATAATGGTAATACAAATGACATTTACATTAAGAAATGATTAACTAATGAGTTATATCAATTAGGAATATTTTAAATCTCTTAAAATCTGAAATTAAAGTTGAATTAAAATCAATCACTTGTAAATATTTATTACTAAAAATGACTTATGCCACTTTCATAATTATGGGCACAAATGTTGTTCTTTTTTCAAGCAACTCGGTTTATTCTAAAATTCAGAGAATCAATCCACAATTTAAAATGACAAAATAATACATAATTTAAAGTATCAACACTGATTTTCTTATTTTTTTCAGGTGTCGGAGAATCATTACAATATCATCTAAAAACAGTGACCAAAAATTTATATTAACTCAACGAAAAAACATATTTCAAAATCATAAAGTTTACACTTAAAAATAATCTATTCTGAGAATTTACTTATCTGTTAATTTTCTTTGATATTTTGCGAATACCACAATTGGTTGGAATAAATTTTACACAAGTTGATTTTTTTAAAAAGATAAGACTGATAGTGAAGAAAAGTATATTTGTTTGAAAATATTGTGAGTGGTTATAAAGCATGGTAGCAGCTCTTTCAAAGGTAAGTTATTTAAATAAATACAATATTTATTTGTTATTATTTTAATGTATATTGTGTGATTTAAGAAAATGAATTGGTGTTGCCAATTAATTATTTTTTACTTGATTAAACTCTATGAAATGAACAAAAAGCTATATTTGTAGCCTGTCCTTATCACTGTGTCATATACTGGAACATTTATCACCAGCAATTCTACGCCGCGTCAATTGAGCGTATAAACAATTGAAGATAAATGATATCTATGTACACATTTAAATATTAGCGGTAAAAAATGTTTTTATATTTCAAGCAAAAACTGTCTGTTTTGGATCAAAAGTTCTTGTTTGTTTTGTATTCTATATTTAAATAAAATTAAAACAACAGCGTTTATAAGCTAATACAAAATAAAATTAAATAAATATAAACTAAATAAAATTTAAACATACCGGACACCACATTCAATCGGAATTAATAATTATTTCTATGAATATATCGCTAATTAAGGAAATATTTTCTTCATAGGCTTGTATTAGGTATTTAAAAATATAGTTTTTAGATTAAAATTAAAATAAACATTTTTTTAGATTTATAAAAATATGTTGATATCGTTTTTTCTTTCTAGACATCCCAATTTATAACTACAAATAGACCCTCGAGAGATGAAGAGAGCCAACTAGTAAATTAATAAAACTTTTTTTTGGACTTTTTATTACAACCATGTCTTTATTTGGTATTTTTGTGGATTGAATATTTTTATTTTTCGGAGGTACTACTATTGTAATGTGTATTAACCGAGGTTACTTCACTTTTACGATACTTTAACTTTTTAGCTGCCGTAGATAATTAATATTAATTACCTAGCACGCCAACTATAATTTGCAACTATTAATTCAATTAGATATTGACGAAATAATTCGTCTCTGGCGTGTTGAGCACGAAAAATTATACGAGATTTCTCGTCTGTGGTTAGCCATCGAGTTAAGACTTGTAGAATATTACAACGCGTCTACATTTTTTTAAATTCTAAAATACCACTTGGCTTACTTCTTTTATCATGGTCCCACGTCAATCAGACTTGAAATATTCAATATATAAATAGTCAATTGACACCCGAGCCAATCAGATTGTAAATATTTCGGTACGTGAATATTGTAATATTATATTGAGAAACAAATACATTTTCATATTTTTTTTGTAAAATTCCACGTGAAATACTATTTTTTAATTTTTTTAAACTGAGCTTAGTTTTATCGTTTTTCCTTAATAGTAAAATTGTCTCAATTTATAGCTACAAATGATCTTAGTCCCACGTATCCAACTCTTTAAAATAGGGCATAGCAAGGGCGATTAGCTTATTATTTGTACTTATCCTAGCTGTATCCGTTTATCCCTATTCTCTTAAAAAAATAGATGTTAAACATCTAAATGACAAATCGATTCTCGAAGAATAACTTCTGCTTTGATACACTACATTAGGAGTCCATATAACATACATTAAATTAGAAGAGGACATGGTTCTACATTTGATATATACTAGATTTCGTATCACACTTTTTTCTGAAAGGTCATGAAACATCTCAAAGTCTCATGCATATTGAAGCGCCGCTTTTTTGTTTGAATTGTGGAAACCCGCGGAAAACGGAAGCACTCGTTCTGCGTCTCACTTCAGACCAAAGACAATTTCCCAGATGACAGATTGAATTTATCTACTTCCCTAATATGGAGAGAAAATGGAATATTTGAGGTTGTACTGTGTGGCAAGCATTGAAAATTCTATGCATATTCGTGTTTATTTACTCGAAAACCAAGCGGAAAATTGTTGTCATTTTGAAAGCTTTGAACATGATTACTTACATTGGCCAAACGTTGCAAACATCGAGTTGACTTTGAAAATATTTTTTAATATTTTTGATATCATAAATATCATCAATAAGGTACATTTCATAAAACAAAAACATCACTAAATCCAGAGGTACACAACCCAAATCTTTTGGTGGGCCACACATATAAATACAAGTTGATTGTTGAGTATCCCACCACCACCCGTTATGTGAATGCAACCGAGTCTTTTTTATCATACTAAAAGTAGTGTTTATACGTTCCTAGAAACGGTGCCAACTTTTTCTTGCACTTTACAAAAAAAAAAAATATTTATTACTTTTTATCAGTTTCATTAGTTTTATAATGTAAATTAAACATGAGCAATAAAAAGGATATAGGAAAATTATGAATTGTTATTCTGTTGAAAAAATACCAAATATTCTTGTTAAAAATCGATTATTTAATATCCGCGGTCGAAACAGTCAATTTTCTATTTACGGTACTCATTAAAAATCACTATTTTCGTATTGCAATTGTTTGAGTGGACGTATGCTGTTAATATTGAATTCTTTGCTAGAAGTTGACCATCGGGATATTGATTTTCGAAATTGAAGAAAGCATGCTTACTCTTATTGAAGTGACTTGCGGAATCTTATTCCTCCAGAGAGTAAAACAATTGAATTCGTTTTGTTTTTATTTTATAAAAATAGGAAGCATTAATCAAGATTTTGTGTGTTTGATAGTTCTGGGGCATTTTATTGTCTTGTGCAGAGGCGCACAGCGTTACATGAAAGTGGGTTATAAAAATACTTGTTCAGCTTTTTAGGGAAATTTCATATCGGGAAATATTTGTGCAGTAAGTAACCCACACATATCAAATTTTACAGGAGGCGCAAAAAACGTGTATTGATGATTTTGGGAAATGTGCAAATTATGAATTATACACAACCCTGAAGTGCACGGAGACTTCTCAACTGGTGTTTAATTGACATAACCTAATATTAATTAAATAAATTATTCAGGATAAACCTTTATTTCAGTCTTTTTTCTTGATTTTAATTTTATATAAGGACATCTTTTTCAAACTTAAAAGCTAATTTAGATACTAATTCGGCATTTGCAGCTTGCATCCTTTTGATAGTACGTGTATCAAGTTTGATACATTGTGATAATCTAAAAAAACCTGTTTTGGAAATACTGTGGGTTACGTCCTTTTTCTTTCCACAGTCGATATATAACATGAATTATTGTCAGTTTACTTAGTACCAAATACGATAATATGGTTTAAGATATAAAGACAAATTGATTATATATTTAAATAACATTCACCAGCAAAGAATTAATTGAAAGTTAAAGATAATATTATCACGGTATGCCACTGAAAAACAGTTCTCATGTAATTTAATGCAGCACGTAATGCAATTCATAGAGCGATTCGTTCGATTCGGATTTACTTACTGCAATGTTAAGGTCAATATCTACGACCCTGGAAAGTGCATTTTATATTACTTTACTAGAAATAATAGGTTTTTGTTCAATATTGATTGAAAAAGTGTTTCTCATGTTGATAATAATTTTGATACCGTACATTTTCTGTACTTTATAAAAATACTATTTTCAATAATAAAGAAAAGCTTACAATAAAATTAAAAGCAAATTTTCGGTAATTGTATAATTCGCCCTGAATTCGACAGTTTTTTTAGATATCAGCTTGATAGAAAATCAAGTCTCAATTCGAAGACAAAGTTCTTCGAGCTATCTTCACCACTTATGTTTTTGTTTATTATTATTATTACCACTGTTACCGACTGAAGAGTGTGATTGCTACAGAGGCGAACAATCCACAGTGTAGCTAGTTCACGTGTACATAGTATGCATATTAAACTAAATGTACTTTCTTATTAACATACGTATACAAACATATTATCTAGATACAATGAATACATAAGCAAACCTAGAAATGATATTTGTATGATGCTAGTGTTTTTGTTTATAAGCGGTAATTTGTAATGGCAGGTCGTCGAGCAGAAATGCTTTCAGTCTTAAACGGTTCTTATGTCGTAACTGTTCTGGCAAAAGTTGATAAGTAACAGATCGATAGTTCTGAGTAAACAGGAATAAAAAATGTAAGGAAAGTAAACTAAAGATAACAAAAGTGTCTTATAAGTGATGGCGTTTTGGCAGCTTCAAAAAGAACAGCTAGTTACTTTATGAAAAGATTAAAAATTTAATTTAATACTGAAGATATATGTAATATAACTCTAGACCAGGCGTGGGGAACCTGCGACCTTTTAGCTACTCTGATGCGGCCTTCTGGCCAATTCTGTAATTCGTAAATTCCTGAGATTTTGGATTTGAAAATTCCCGAAAGATCTAAAGAAAAGGTCCAACGCCGATAATTTTGGGAAATCCGCAAATTTCTGGGCTTTAGAAATTAGCATGAAACTGTTTGCGGCCAAAGATTCTCTAATCAATGTGTGCTGCGGCCTTATATCGAATCAAAAAAATGAATGCGGCCTTTAGAGAAGAAAAGGTTCCCCACCCTGCTATAGATAAATAAAAAATATTCATACTGATTCTACATTTTTTTTCCTGTCAGTCGTGATTTTTTCGATTATCCGGACTACCTTCATTCCCAATTAGTCCGGATAATCGAGACTCGACTGTATTTAATTGTATGTTTTCTTTAAATCCATGTCCACTCCAATGTAGAGCATACGGCTTCCTAACGAAAGTATCTTAAAAATAGTTGTTTCTATAGAATTTATATTTGTACTAATTTGCTCAATTAGTAAGGATATAAGTAAAGGGGTAGAACAGGACTAGTTGTTAACTAATTGCTCTCACAACTGTTACTTTAGGGTTTTAAAAGTGGGAGGGATTTTTTATAAATAACATGAATGATATTTACTTATTTTAATTATTCAAAATTAATATAAATTTGGTAATTTATTTCTAACAAATGAAATTGAATAGCTTTTATAGTTTAGATTGAAAAACATATATTATCTCGTAAGAAAAGTATCGAGATAATATGCAATTTCACGCATTATTTTATGACGTGCTTAAGTCGCTTATTGAAAATAAAAAAGAGATTTTTAACTTTAAAACAAATATCCCATCACAGCTGTTAAATTATTGAAGGAAACGAAATCTTTCTAGAAAAAAACAAAACATCATTTTTTTAAAGATATTTCAGAACAGTTTTCATGTGAAGATATTGTTGTACCTTTGTAAATAATTTTGTTTTAACAAATATTCAGTAGAGCATAATACGTGTACCTTACCTACACGCACTTTGGTACGTCAATGCTATTCATTCGCATGTACCATAGAATTGAAACCACGTCTACGTAAAAAAGTATTATTTTTGTAATATGCGGGATTTTGAAGAGAGGATGCTGTCTAGAGGTACGCATGTCTGAAAAAGTTGAGAGCCGCTGTTGTACACAATCATGGCGAGGGCCGCCTCTGAGATATATATTGCCCGTATGTAACACAATCGCCTTGCTTAGTATCTCTTATCGTGGTCATTAACGTAGGTCATTAATCAACTCCTGGACGAAGGTTTCTTCAAGAATATAGATGCTAGATTCGCTACTGCTTTATAAAATCTAATATTTATTTGGCAATGAAACATATCTTCGTTATCTAGCATGCTATTTTCTGTTCTGTATTACTTAATACGGTATATTTTGTTGACTTTGTGGTGCAGTGGCAACGAATTTCGTGACGGTTCTCACGGGTCTAAATCTCAATATGAACAGCATTTTTTCAATCTTTCCGATACATGGGTTTTTGTGATGTCGAAAATTCCCTTCCACCCTTACAATCTAAAAATAACAATACTTAACCTAACCTAACCTAACTAATAGTCCTGCCCTACCTCTTTTCTCCCTACCTTTCTCCGGAAATAAGAGAAATTAGTTGCTCAATTTTTCTTATTAACAAACAAAAGTAGCCTGTGTGGTCGAGTTGTCAACCTCACTGGCTTCGGTTACGGAGGTCACGGGTTTGAATCCCAGTACGGATAGTTTAATAAATTGATTTTTTAATCGATTTATTAATTTCTGCTCGAAGGCATGGATGTATGTGATGTCTTGAATTCCTCCTACCAACCATTCTGTCCTATGAACGGAGCGTATCGAAAGCGATTAGCTAACCACTAGTCCTGTCATATTCCACTGTCCTTCTATTCGAAAAAGAGAGGTTGAGCAACTGAGTAACAAGCAGTTCTTGTAGAAACACTTCTGTTGAGATAAACTCCATTAGGAGTCCATATGTTCCACATTGGGAAGGGACATGGTAAAAAAATAAATAAACAAAGTAGAAACACTTCTCGTGAGAAATCTCACTGAGAGCGGACATGAATAAATAACAAACAGTTCTCGTAGAAAAAAATCTACTAAGACACCTCCAATAGAAGACTTTATGCACAAATATTGGGCTTGGTGTAGGATTAAAAAAATCGTTGTGTACAAAAGATAACATCGAAGCTTCAAGATTTTTTTTAAAATTTGCAAATATATTTTTCTTTAATTAATCCTAAAAATATATTTAACATGCAGCGTCAACAAACTAAGAAGTAACAGTACTGTTAAAGCCATGGTTGTGGAGCCGTAGAAAAAACCGAGACTCCAATATTAAAAAATGGCTAGACTCCGGTTTAAAAAAAAGGTTTCTACCAAAATCAGTAGTCACTAAAAAGTAGAGTTATATGTTTAATATTAACGCCTTTCTTATAAAAAATCGACAGCGAGCAAGTGGAAATACTTTTCTCTGAGAATAATGAAATTAAATAAAATATTTAATTCAGGAGGTATAAATAAAATTTTCTAAGCTTGACCCAACATATAAATATTTCCACTCGTAAAGTTTCCTTAAATAAACAAGGTTACTTTTTAAAATGAAAACATTTTATCGCTTATGGTTACACGATGTTTATTTTTTATTTTTCCTTCTGGAGTTAGTAAAAACGAAATTTATTTTTCACCGCGTCGATTTGCTTATCGTATGTATTTAATAAATATGCTTTACGGTTTTCAGATGGACTGCGATCGTTATGATAAAATACATACTGTTTTTGAACCTTGAAAAAAATATGCTATTTAGTCCCAATATTTAATTTAATGTTTTTTATTTCCTCTTTGATGTCATTTTTTACGACACCAAATTGAATAGCAGTAGTGTGTTCTTTGTGGTATTATATAATAATACGTGACTTCTTTATGTATCTCTTATGAGTCAGAATGGGCGCTAACGTAATTTCCAGAAAGAACCGACAAAGGAAACTGACCATACTGAAAATGACTATAACCTAAGTCTAACAATATACAACTTTTTTAACCCTCCAGAAACGAGAGTTTTTTTCCGATAAAAAAAATATTTCTTAAGCCATATTGAAGTCACGGATAACTTTTATTCCAAACTAAAATTTAAAAAAAAAAAGCCAAGTCGTTTTATGGAAACCCCGCATGACTATATGGTCATGCTCTTCCTTTTAATACCGTGTAATATTGTGTACGGACAGTAGTAAGGATGAGCGTCACCGTATGGGCACGCAAACATTTGGAGTTGAAATATAGCTAAACGTGAAATTTTTAAAAATATTTACAATTTGACCTCTTTTTTTTTACCATGTCCGCTCCCAATATGGAGCATAAGGACTCCTAATGGAGTTTATCTCAACAGAAATGTTTCTACGAGAACTGCTTGTTACTCAGTTGCTCAACCTCTCTTTTTCCAAATAGAGTAGGAATAGAAGGAATGGGCTAGGACAGGACTAGTTGTTAGCTAATCGCTCACGATACGCCCTGTTCATAGGATAGGATGTGTGGGAGGGGGGAATTCAAGACATCACATACATCCATGCCTTTGAACAGAAATTTCTGACCTCTTTAGATCAACACAATATTAATACAAATAAATAACTAAAAGAACTGTAAATAATTTGATGTTTTGATAACATAACTAACAGTTTCAAAAAGTAAATTTAAAAAAACGGAAATTCAAAAAATCGCATGTGCTTTTAGTGGCCGTTTCAGTCCCCACGGCTGATGACTAACTAAAGTCTGTACCCTTCTTAACCAAATATGAGCGAACGTAACGATATTCAGGTAGAAAAAGGATGAATAGTGGGATCAATATACAACGGTGTTTAATATGGTCACGGATTGTTTAATCAAATGTTTTTTTTTTAACTTAAAAAATATTTTTTTGAACTTCGTTCGCGTGCCATAAGAATTCTCCAACGTGCCACCTCGGGCACGCGTGCCGTAAGTTCGCCATCCTTGCTCTAAAATGATATTTTTTTCAGTGGCTTTTAAGGGGGGCATCGTGGACATCGGTTGAAAAAGTGGTCTTAGTATGTTTTTTTTTTTATAATTAAAAGTGCGACAGCGATCGACCTGTTGGCATACCCTGGAATATCTGAATATTGAATTATAAAAACATACACGCATTCATTCGCCTGATTTTCTGGCAGTGTAAAAACTGGCGTCATATAAAAATCACGTTAATGAAAAGGTCACATTACTGTTTTGATATAATCAATACATTTTTTCTTCGGGGCTAATGGCCAGAAATAGCATTCATAATATTTACGGTTGTATGTAATGAAACGCACGTTTTAAATCATTTATTTTTTTATTTTTATAGACGAAAACAGTCTCGTTAATTTATTACGTAAATAAAAAATATCATATTTTTAAAAATTTCGACTGAAGGTGCTTGGTAGTATTCAGGGCCGGCGCCACCGGGACCCGGTAAATTGCTCGAATGCAATTGCTCGAATGCAAATTGCTCGAATAACAAGATGCTCGAATGACCAATTCCTCGAACGTCAATTGCTCGAATTACAAATTGCTCGAATTGCTTGGTTTGAAATAATTTTCGTAAGTATTTGTTTTAGCCGTGTTTGCTCCAAATGCGGATCATATGACCTCTTAATGGAGTTTATCTCAACAGAAGTGTTTCTAAGAGAACTGCTTGTTAATTAGTTACTCAAACTGTTTCTATATTTTTCCAGAACACAGAAGACTAAGGCTAAGACAGAACAAACGGTTAGCTTATCACTATCGCTACGCCCATTTTTTAGTAAGAATGGGTTAGAGGGTTTCAAGAAATTACATATATGTGTGCCTTTAAACAGAAATCCATAAATAGTTTGAAAAATAATTGATTAAAAAGATTCAAGCCCCTGACTTCCGAAAATAAAACCAACGACCTTTTCCACTCGACCACTGGCAACTTAAATAAAAAATATTTTTTTATTATGACTTATTTTGATTTATGGTTTTTATTTTCCGACTTGCATAAATATTTTTTTAAAGAATGAGTAATTAATGTTTAAGCTTTTATAAAACTTTTATAAAAGCTTTCGAGCAATTTGTAATTCGAGCAAATGACGTTCGAGGAATTGGTCATTCGAGCATCTTGTTATTCGAGCAATTTCCATTCGAGCAATTGCATTCGAGCAATTTGCATTCGAGCAATTTACCGGGAATCGGCGCCACCATACAGGCGAAATAGGCAACCGCCTAGGGCGCAAACTATAATAGGGCGTATAAATAAAGTATTCAAATTATTTTTATGTACAGAAAGACAGTGTCTTATTTTCGGACAAATACGATATGATTTGAAAAAAGATGTTAAGCGACTGAGTAACAAACAGTTCACGTAGAAAAACTTCTTTTGAAATACCTGCATTACGAAGTACATAGATGTAGCTATATTAAAAAACATATATGTAATGATCCCGAATTGTTTTTTTAATTATTTCGAAAAAATTAGGATGTTTTGTTAAAAAGAGGGCGTCCCAAGAACCGTTGCCTAGGGCACCAAATAGCCTCGCACCGGCACCGGTGGTATTTCAATATTAGATTTGAATCGTCTTTCTCTGCATCGACGATTTCTGTAGGACTTTGTAGTCACTTGTAATTTAAAAGATCCGTAGAAATTGTTTGTCGTCGGATTGTTGCATTAAAATAATAATAATAATTCACCGCACCACGCAAAGAAAATAATGGTTTTATAACTATGTCTATTTCTTCAAGGACAGACTTTGTAATTTGTACGAAAAGCGGATTTTGAAGGCGCAACGACGATATGTTTGAGTTATTACTTCCCCATTTAATATAACGTCATTAAAACCAGTCATTAGTCAAATTAACCTATATCCCACCAGTATCACCATATCGCTTTTATCTTAGTTAAAATAAATTTAGCTATCATATTTATAATATATACTATACACTAATTTTAAAAAGCGGCAGTTCAAATCCATTCGTGCACTTGAACGCCTGAAGATGTCAGAAGGCAAAACCCGGGTCGTTAGTGGAAAAAAGTCTGGGAGTGTATAAAATTTGAACGATTTAAATTAAAAAATATAATAAATAAATGTAACAAAAATGAGCATATTATGTCGAAAATTACATGGTAAATGATTTATGTTCGATTCAACACGGTTTTTACATTACTTATTTAAACGCATAATTGATGATAAATTTAGCATAAAATTATCCTTAAACGGACTTTTGATTGAAAAAATAATGTCATCTCATAATATAAGCTCGCGAGAGGTAAAGTGAGCTAATTTATGTTGTTGATTTATATACATAATAAAACACAACAAGAAATTATTTGGTGTTACTCTTCAGAAAATATGATTTAAAAAAAACACGAAGCGTCCACTGATCGTTTTGTAACAAAATTTTCTGATATCGAAAATACCCTTTCGCTGGGTAAATGATGTGGGGCATATGGGTATGGTCTTTAAGCCGTCAAATAAAAGATCCCGAATTTCTGTCATTTTGTTTACAGACTCGTTTATGGAAAATTCAGCACAACCGGTTACCAAGTGAAAAACCGGTTTTCGAATGTCACAAATTTAGCCAAACAACCGGTTTTTAAAACTGTTTTTTGAAAACCGACAAGTCCTAGTATTTACTAAGCTCACTATTATGATACTTTAAGACATTTGGAATATTAAAATGCACCCAATTATTTTTTTCCTAGAATACCACTAGGTCGACTTAACCTCTCAGGGCTCATTGTAAAAAAATAACGGTTTTCAAATTTCTTTTTACAGTATATATTGAAAAAAAATGAAAACCCATTTTACTCATACAATTACTGCAGTTTATATTAACACGGGGCATTTGGGGCAACCAACCTGCAGTGTAAATCGTAAAATATGTGTGTTTTTGTATATCAACGAAGTCTGACCAGGTTGTATAGGTTATTTAAATGTATTCGATAGTGCATAAAAGTAAAACCAAATTTTCCAACCAATCTCGTAGCTACTAAATTTATGCTCGCAATCATCTCCTATCACAAAGATTTGATCTACTGCGAGTCAAATTCAAATTATAAATTGAAATAATTGTGTGTACAAAGATTGAGTGTTTATTTATCGAAATACTGACCATTTATGTTGTAAATAACTATCCGCCAATACTGTAGCCGAGTGGCTCAGGCAATGGGTTCGAGTGCTTTTACACGCGGATTCAATAATTCTTTCATGATTTTGTATTAAATGGTATGAATATGTTAATAACTTATTCATCTGATTGTAACTATTAATTAATACAGAGAAAGCGATTAGCTAACAAAAAGACTTTTTCTAAACACAATATATTAATTTCTTTCCTGTACGAAAAAAAAGATTACAATGCTCTGTAAGACGCCCACATTAGGGCATCCAATCTGGGACCGGGATTGGATTCCCTGATAAAATCCCTGGTAGGTGAGCATTCAACATAAAATCGGGATTCGGGATCTAGAAATTTCCTGGGATTTTTTAGCTCTTCCGAGAATTTCGAATCCAAAAACCAAGGAATTTACGGATTTCTCTAAATTAACGCCGTGAGTGTTTATTTTATTGCTTTTCCAGGATTTTCAAATTCAAAAACTTTGAATTCCCAAAATAAACCAAAATTTGGAACCTTCTTTTTTTATTTTAGCCCTCGCTCAACTTTCTTTAATTTTATCAATCTCAAAATATGATTGCTTGAGATCGTTCCCGAAGTGAGAGATTCCGGAAATTTTGTCAACTTTAAGTGTCGATTTGACTGAATTTGACTGAATTTGATTAGTACTGTTACAACCCCGGGATTTTGGGATCGCAGAATTGGACTAGATCCTGGGGTTGGAAGCCCTGGAATCTACATTAGACGCGAAAACGGTTGAAGAAAATAAAAACAATCAACAACATTGGAAGCTATATTCCTTACCTCATAACTATATCCCTACTTTCTCCAAAAAAGAAAAGTTGATCAACATTGTAACAAGCAGTTCTAATGAAAAACTCGTTAAGATTCCAAATGCCCCACATTGGGAGCGGATGTGGTTAACAATCAATGTCGGAGTCGATTAAATACGAGCGAATCTATTTTAATTAATTAAAAAACAAAAAGTTGTGTATTTTAGTAGATAATAAAAATATGCAAAAATTATTATAAAAAATGCTGTTTTTTCAAATCGGAGTCGGAGTCAGAACATTTGTAAATCTGGGAGTTTGGAATCGCGGTTGTTTTAACGACTCCGTAGCCGCGGTGGAAATAAAAACTTCGTCTACTTTAATTGAAAGTTTTTGCCAAAGTCGGTAGTGCATCATGATACTATCTATTATTCCAGACATCATATAAACCAAACTAAGTGGATAAATAGGTGATTTTTTAAAGCACGGTCAATTCTATTTAAAACCAACCCAGACACTCGAATCGATTCAAAGTCAACTGGAACAGACATCAATTTCTTATCCGTTTATAAAAATTGACTAGTTAAGTTGAATTTGAACTTGACATAGATATTATTGTCTATTTTAGTAAAATCTAATTCTATATCGAATGCGTTGTCTCTGGATTAGTTTGATGGCGTGTAAACAATTATGGATACATTTCAGATAATAGGTTTTACATTAAAATACTAGGAAATATTTATTTTTTATTAAATTGTCAAGATTTGATGAACTGATGAATAAGATAACGACTCCATTTTTATTTTATTTTTTGTATACAAAACGCTAGAGTCAAAAATGTCGCAACTGCATTCTAATATGCCCAAACAATCGATTTATTTAATAAATAAATTGTATTTTGTAACGTTACAAAAAATTAGGGAAGAAGCTATGAATTCTTTTTCGTTCTACAAGAATTATACTATACAATTATTTTAATCTCATTCCAAAAGTTGCCTGGCCTTTTTTTACCTTATCAAAAAAATGTTATTACTAATAATGTTTTTTTATATACATCGACGGTGGTATTTAAATTTCGGAATTAATAATTTTATTTTTTACTCATAAAAATGTCATACCAATAAAGACTTTGTAATATTAGAAAACGACTTTAACTACTCAGGTTTTATCTAACTTGTCTATTTTAATGTACTCTCTAAATCACCAAAGTAGGAAAATTATGTGAAGTTTTGTACTTAGAAAAATAAGTACAAAGCCTTTATTATTAATATCACGCAGGCTGTATTATTATTAAGTATCGTGTACGTCAAAACTTTTCAATTTGGCACAAAAACAATTAACTATCTAAGGTCGTAATTAGGAAGTTTTAAACTACTGTCTAAAACTATCCCAGTTTGCTTAAACAGATATTTAAATTTATAAACTAAAAATATATGTCTGTGAATATCAGAATAAACCAGCCCTCTATCGCAAAGATAACGTCCTTGAATTCAGTAACGGTGGTTACGAGCACAAATTCCACTTAATACTTTGATAAATGATATATGATATTTTGGATCAAAATGTATTATTTGCGAAGTAAATATTTTTCACATGGAAATGAATGAATAAAAAAAAGGTGGGAAAAGATGAAAAATACTTTGAGATAATTGTGAGAAAAACCAAGTTTTCCACCCACATACCAGACAGTATCATAAAAGCTCACCTGCCTAATCAAATCAAGCGTAATATTACCTGAAAGCGTAAAGCGTGAAAGAAGCAATTTGTCGATATCAAAAGCTCTTTGTGTAAGTTTAGGGGATGTTTTTTTCCAAGCAAATATATCTATACTATACATGTAAGTACACTTAAACTTGTTGCTACGAGCGTAGATATTTTGAGATCACCAGTTTTATGTGAAAACATTCAATATTATTTGAAGGCATTATCACACATTTCAAGTTTCAACTATTTTTACGGCTTCGATTATGATTTTTTTACGAAAGCTGGATTTAAGTATGCATAGAATCTAAGCTTACTGATAATCTTGGATCTTCAGCTTTGAAAAGGATCTTCATAGTGAATATACCGCAAAAATACTTATATTTATTATACCATTGAACATATTATATTTAACAAATTCTCACCAGTTCTGTTGATAGTTTTGATAGGAAACCAATGTAAAAATATTATGGTAGATTAGAGATACTTTTTTATTTCAAATATTGCTTGTGTGCTATTATTATCAAGTGTTTACCTAAATAATGATCCCTTTTAGGGTGTTCGCCGTCAATACTTAGTGGAAAGGCATTTTATTAATAAAAACACAATATTCCTTTGTACTTATTTTCAATTTTTATTTATCAAGATTGCGACCAGTTTCATTCATGGCGAGCATAGTCAATAATGATTAGTTGATAATGTTTGCGACGGGCAAAACTAACTCTGATATTTATTAAAAAATGTCGTTTTAAAATACGTATGCTTTAAAGCCAAAAAAGTGTGTAAACTACATGTGTAAGTATTCTTTTTAAAATGAGAAAGAGTTCTGAACACGTTTCGTTTGTACATATTTTTGTATGTTAACCGTATCATTTTTACGCAGTTTTTTTTTCTTAATAGTCATTGGATCATATGTCCCGTGTAAAAAAATAATCTGATGCAAGTTTACATTATAATTTCAATATATGAATAACGACACAGGTTCCAAGTTACCGACTGATCACCAGTAAGAAGCAAAGTTTGGCGTTTGAAATTTAGATGCCGTAATAAACACTTGCTCGACGTTAAGCATGGCATCGTAAGATATTCAGGCGTCGCGACGTTACCGCACGAGCGTCGCGCTTACAGGAAAGCTTCCGGTAATATCCTACCTGATAGCGTAGATATAGGCAGGGATATCCAACATAACACTTAACCACGTTTGGTGTGTTTACTATCAATACTTGCCAACCTGTGTGGTCGAGTGGTCAACATCGTACTACGGAGGGCACGGGTTCGAATCCCGGTACGGGCAGTTTTATAAATTGATTTTTCAATCGATTTATGAATTTCTGTTCAAAGGCATGGATGTATGTGATGTCTTAAATTGCCCCCTCCCACCCATCCTATCCTATGAACGGGGCGTATGGAGAGCGATTAGCTAACCACTAGTCCTGTCTTTGCCCTTTCCTTCTATTCCTACTCTCTTTGCAAAAATGAGAGGTTGAGCAACTGAGTAACAAGCAGTTCTCGTAGAAACATTTCTGTTGAGATAAACTCCATTAGGAGTCCATATGCTCCATATTGGGAGCGGACATGGAAAAAAAAAAACTATCAATACTTGATGGAAAGGCACTATATTAAAAAAATAAAATTGCCCTGATTCCATTTTTATTTAATAAGATCATTACCGGTTTTGCTCATGACGAGCATTATCAAATAATAACATAATACAATATAACAGTGTTATTTACATTACACAACTAGCTGTCCGTTTGTAAGTAAGTAATTAATGTTCTACGATGCAGCGGTTAGCGTTGTTGGCTTCTATGTTCCGCTTTCCGGATCTCACCGGTTCGAGTCCCATAACAAACAGCATTGTTTATCAATTTCTGTTCAAAGGCATGAGTGTTTGTAAAAGTTTCCTCCCAACCTTCCGATTCTTCAATAACTGGCCGTAGCGAGAGCGATTAGTTACCCCCAACCTTCTATCCCTACTACTCTCTTTGGAAAAAGAGAGGTTGAACGACTTAGTAACAAGCAGTTATCGTAGAAAAACTACTGAAAACTATTAGGTGATATGCTCCAAAGCGGGAGCGGACACGGATCAATGGACTCAATTTTTATGTACCATTATAATTTTCTTTCTTTGATAGATTCTGCGGTATTTTTGTGAATGTTCATTTTGAATATAAAATTTAATTTGATGATTTTGTTATTCCCACTTTTTGGTGTTACAATTTCTGACACGTGTTTCGCTTCTTTGAGAAGCATCATCAGACCATCACAACGTTCACGAATAAGCTAAACATTGATTCAAGTCTTATGTTATCAATTACAAAATAAAAGTCGAGCTTTGTTCGTTTCTACTGGACGCAGGGAGGAAGTAATAAGATACAAACGACACATAATGAAAGTAATTAGTTATTAATTAGTACTATCAAAGTCTGTATCTTACCCTCTTTCTGTGTACACTAAAAAATGACAAACCCCGATTTTTATTTTGTAATTAATAATATAAGATTTGAATTAATTATTAGTTTATTCGTAAACGTTGCGATAGTCTGATAATGCTTCCCAAAGAGGCGAAACACGTGTCCGAAATTGTAACACAAAAAGTGTGAAGAACAAAATTATCAAATTTAATTTTATATTCAAAATGAACAAGTTACCGACAAATCTATCAGAGATAATAAATTATAATGGTGCATAACACATTGAGTGCTTTTTTGTTACTTAGAATTGAAAATCTCTGCTCTGCCAGAGTAAAAGCCATGAAAAGCACTTACATGCATGACGCCTTCTTCTGTATCAGACTTAAGTCAAACTTTGCTTAAATGTTGATAATTTGTTCCACGCTTACCTATCTGTGGCACCACAAAATCGTGAAGATAAAATAAAAATTGTTACTCTATGAATATGTATGTATTTATGCAAGCATTTCTTTTTAGAGATTATTATGACAATTATAAAAAGTGTTTAAATAACATTTATTATATGTATATTATGTTAAAAAATCATTTAAAGGTTCATGGAAAAAACAGGCTCTTTGTCATAATGATGGTTATGTGAAAGTAATATATATTTGCCGCCTGTGTGGTCGAGTGGTTAACATCGTTGGCTACCGCTACGGAGGGCACGGACTCGAATTACAGTACGGGCATTTTTATAAATTGATTTTTCAGTCGATTTATGAATTTCTGTTCAAAGGCATGGATGTATGTGATGTCTTGAATTCCCCCTCCCACCCATCCTATCCTATGAACGGGGCGTATCGAGAGCGATTAGCTAACCACTAGTCCTGTCGTAACCCTATCCTTCTATTCCTACTCTCTTTGGAAAAAGAGAGGTTGAGCAACTGAGTAACAAGCAGTTCTCGTAGAAACACTTCTGTTGAGATAAACTTCATTAGGAGTCCATATGCTCCGTATTGGGAGCGGACATGGTAAAAAAAATGTATATTTAAGAAATATCATTTTCAAAAAATAAATGTACATACTCATTTGTACTATTTCCACTTTTATTAAATATGATCAGGAACGGTTTTGTCTACTGATAAGATAATACAATATAACAGTGTCTTTTATAAGAATATAAAAAACATGGTGGGAATAAAGAATTATGTAGGAAAATGTGTACTCTGAAAACCTACTAAATAAAATATATTCATGGACGATGTGATAAACTTATCATTATTTATTTTAACATGATGTTATATCCCATGATATGAAACTGTGAATACAATTTAATTATACTACTAGATCATAGGTTCCCAACCTTTTTCGGGTGACGACCCCTTTTTATAAAAGCCATGTGACTAGGGGACCTCCGAGGAATTTGAAATCCTCGATTTGCTATACTTTTTCCCCAGATTGTCTCCGAAACTCCTTTTGTTGAAATCGAAAAAAGTTGGCGACCCCCCAGAAAACCCTTCGCGACCCCCAGGTTGGGACCCCGTGTACTAGATGTTTGTTAGTCTGCAGGGTAATTTGATTTGGTGGTGATGAGATGATCTGTTGATGGTGATGAGAATGTTGGTATTAATGGTGGTGGCAGTTGATGGCTGAGACTATAACCTCAAGCTTATTTTTTAAAATATATTTTGTGTGGAAATATTATTTTTGCAGAATTTTCATGACTGTGGAATATTTTTTTTCTTTTCTCTTAAATACCAATTCAATCAACTCTTTAAAATAAATATCTCATAACGAACCAATACAATTGAAGATGTTTTGCTAAATAAACAGCTACGTGCAGTATTCTATAGAGTTTTTCTTAATAGTTTTCTACATTCAAATCATTTACTTTAAAGAATATTTGTGTATTCAATACTTCGATAGAAAAAATCGACGAAGATATATTATAAAGACCTGGTCTGTACACAATACTAAAATAAAAGCCAGGAAACTGAGAGCTCATTTTCCACGCTCTATTCAGTAGGTAAAGATACGTAGAAAAGATATAATAAACAATTATTGCTAAGGATGCAAAATTCTTTAAGCGATAACCATTGATTGTTATCTGATCAAACAATTATTATTTACATTCTTTTATTTATTATGTCACACAAATATGTTATATATTTTTGGACAGATGAAATTTTCGACCATTTTAACGAATTCTCTCTTCAAATAAATTGTCTAACGAATCCAATGTAACATATCCTTTTATGTTTGAAATATTATGCCCCTGAGTAACATCCTGTCGAAAAATGACAACATCCTTGTTTGAGTTGTTTTATCCCAGAAACGTGCGGAATAATTCCCTCAGCGTTTCAAAATGTTTTTCGCGAACCATTTTGGAAGAGTACCTACTCCGTTATTTGAATCGGGGACTTTGGTTACGTAATGAATAAAAATATCTCTAATGGGTGATTGTTTTCAAAAAGCTGGTTATAAGACCCATTTTCTATCTCTTGCGTATCAAATTAGTCCACACTTCGCACCTATTACACAACTACAGCTGGTTTTTCTTTTGAGTGTCAGCTGTTTTTATGTTCTTATTGGGCAGGGTAAACGATTTATGGTTAGAGTGATTTATAGACGTCTGTTATATTTGCATACCTACCCAACCCCTAATTCTTGGGGTTGAGATACAGTCACTGTACAACCGAGTGCAAGAAAAACCCTAAGACCGGTTTCATTTGGCTTTAACGGCAGACTTAGAAATAAAGTAAAGAATTATTTGTTGCCTATTAAAAACAACTAGCTGTAAGCCCGTTGAACGGGGGGATTTTTGTTGCATTTTTAAGTAGTCAGAAAATTTACAGGCGTCAAAAATAAATTACAAACGTATTTATTGAATAAGCCAGAAATTCTGATAGTAAAAGAAATATATCTCGGGGCATATACCGACAGCCCTGCCCTGCAGTATTTAAATTGTAAATTATTTAATTTTTGGAATAATGTTTAAGTTTGCTAACAACCATTTTTCGTAGTAGCAAAAATAGACCTCGTAAATTACTTAATTTTTGTAATAATGTTTAGGTTTGCTAACAATCATTTTTCGTAGAAGCAAAAATAGAGCTCGTAAATTACTTAATTTTTGGAATAATGTTTAAGTTTGCTAACAACTATTTTTTGTTGTAGCAGAAATTTCGTAAATTATTTAATTTTTGGAATAATTTTTAAGTTTGCTTACTATTTTTCGTAGTAACAGAAATTTGGTAAATTGTTGACTTTATGGAATAATGTTTAAGTTTGCTAATAAATATTTTTAGTAGTAACAGAAATTTGGTAAATTATTGAATTTTTGGAATAATGTTTATGTTTGCTAACAACTATTTTTCGTAGTAACAGAAATTTCGTAAATTATTGAATTTTTGGAATAATGTTTAAGTTTGCTAACAACTATTTTTCGTAGTAGCAGAAATTTGGTAAATTATTGATTTACAGACGGACGGACGGACATTATCGACTATTAATATATAGATTTAAGCATGTTAACAATTGTAGAATTTGAATTTTACAGATCTAGGCCATGGATAGATTTTTTTAGTCCATGCCCTTTCCCTCCTCTAATGGAGGTATCTCAGCAGAAGTTTTTTTCAACGAGAACTGATTGTTACTCAGTTTATTGACTTATCGTTTTTAAGAAAGAATTAGAGGACAGAATTAGCTCTCGCTACGCCACATTAGTTTTAGAAAGAAAGGGTAGGATGGTGAGAAAGGATTTTTCGACATATTAAAAAGCCCATGCCTTCGAATATAAATAACTTTTTCTACGAGAAATAATTGTTACTCAGTTTTTGAAACTCTCTATTTTTAATAAAGAAGACATATAAATGATAAGGTTATGACAAGACTAGTGGTTGGTTGATACCTCTCGCTAAACGTTATTTTAGTATTGGGATATGTGATAAAATTTGAGACATCACAAACCTACATACCTTCGAACAGAAATCGGTTAATCGATTGAAAACATGTTGTTTGTACTGGGATTCGATCCCGTAAGATCTGACACGGAAGCCAACGATGTTAACCACTACGCCACGAACCTGACATCGTATCCATTTTCTATATCTTTACAGGAGAGCAAAAAACGATTTATTTTTGTAAATTTAAGTGTAATTTTTGGAATAACACTCTTTTATTTACGTTTATATTTTATTTATGTTCAATTAACCATACAAAGATGATGAGAAATAAAAAAATAGTGTATAAAACAAAATAAAATTATAACATAATGTTGATAATTGGTAGATTGGATATTATTTCTTATGTCTTCGGGGCACAGAAATAAAATTATTAAATACGTAAAACGTTTGCTGTTGGTGGTAGTGGAGACAAAATAGAGTTATATTAAGATAGTTAAAATAAACCTTTTTTTAATATAAAGAGCACCAAAGTTGATGCAATAATGTAGCTACGTCGTAGAAAACACTTGACAAAAGATTTGAAGCTGGAGTGGTTTGTAGTGGAGACAATATTGAGCAATCTCACTTAATATGTTGCTACGAGCCAAAAAGCTGCAGTAAGGAAACATACATCAATATAAGACTAGAATATCACTAGTATATGAAAGTTGTTTATATATCTATGGAAGAATTAATCTACCCGATTTAACCGAGAGCAGTTTGAAACCGTTATTGCTATTATAGAAATTGTTTTTGATATTAGAAATTTTACTGGTAAAATTACCTTTGGCTTGTTGTAGATAAACCACTGAATTTATTAGTTCGTGGGTCGTCACCTTTCTTACTGAATTGTTTTTTATGTGATTGAAAATTAACTGTACTTTATTGCACTTCATTTTTTTAAAAAAAGGTCAAGACCGCTTTCGCTCATTATCAACTGATCAGTTGACAATGCTGTCGTAGTAGTGAACGCCATGAAAGTGATATTAGGCTTAGATTATAAGTAATCACTTTGAAGAATAAAATATAGTATAAAAATGAAAATGAAAATGTTCGCTTTTTATTGAAATATTATGTAACTCTAGCTGAGCCATCATAAACCAAAAGAGAAAAAAATATATGACGTTTCACCTTATATTATTCTAAAATTACCCCTAGAGATTTTCACATTCAGTCATAAATGATATACTCCGAGTCTCGAAGAAGCATAAAAACGACTCAGTTTTCTTTGTGAATAAAAGAAAACGATGTGAAGAAACATGGTCGTCGACTTTTATATCTTCCAATATGTCAAATTTCATTTCATCGTCTCCGTCTGCAGTAGCGTACAATCGCTTTAAAACGGCAAAACCATATTTCATTTTTATGACAATGGCAAATATGAAAACTGTATTAAAATATTAGTCAACCTTTATGGCTATATATGTAGTCGTCGCCTGCTGTGGCCCAGTTGGTTGCTGATCACAGAGGGATAACTCACTTAGAAAAAGTAGTAACTCACTTTGAAAAAAGCGAGGTTGAGTGACCAAGTAACAAACAGATACCTCCATTGGGAGGCCATATGCTCTGCATTGGGAGCGGACATGGATTTAAATATGGTTAAGTGGTAAGAGATTTGCCATAGTGATCCAGTGGGCCTGTGTTCAAGTTCTGCCAAAGTTAATATCATATTGAAGTATTTAAATTTAAGGTTTTGAACATGGTGTATGTGTGATATATATAATTTTTTCAGATGATCTTGAGCAAATATAACGCGCATGATTTATACAAAAAAAAATATAGTCAATTTTTTTTACCATGTGCGCTCCCAATGTGGAGCATGTGGACTCATAATGTAGTTTATCCCAAGAGAAGTGTTTCTACGAGAACTGCTTGTTACTCAGTTGCTCAACCTCTCTTTTTCCGAAGAGAGTAGGAATATAAGGATAGGGCTAGGACAGGACTAGTGGTAAGCTAATCGCTCTCGATACGCCCCGTTCATATGATAGGATGGGTGGGGGGGGGGGGTAATTCGTGACATTTCATACATCCATGCCTTTGAAAAGAAATTAATCAATCGATTGAAAATTCAATTTATAAAACAGCCCGTACCGGGATTCGAAACCGTGGCCTCCGTAGCGTTAGCCAAAGACGTTGAACACTCGACCACACAGGCGGCAATTTAGTGACACTTATTCATATTATTTACCTTTATCTGTAAATTCCTTTCATTACAAATCGTTCAAATTATGTACATTCACACAGTTTTGTCACTAACGACCCGGCTTTCGCTTTTCGTCCAAGTGCACGGATGAACTTAAACGATTTAAATTATATAAATTGTTTGTAACATCCTAATAATCTTGTTTTATTTTGTATAAATAATACTGTAATATTGAATTCTCTTATCAGTTGATAGTGCTCGTCATGAGCAAAACCGGTCCAGATCATATTCAATAGAAGTAAATTAGTACGAGTGCTGCTTGTGTGGTCGAATGGTCAACGTCGTTGGCTTCAGTTACGGAGGTCACGGGTTCGAATTCCAGTACGGACAGTTTTATAAATTTATTTTTCAATCGATTTATAAATTTCTGTTCGAAGGCATGGATGTATGTGATGTCTTGAATTCTCCCCTCCCACCCATCCTATCCTATAAACGGTGCGTATCGAGAGCGATCAGCTAACTACTAGTCCTGTCCTAGCCCTATCCTTCTATTCATAATGTCTATGGAAAAAGAGAGGTTGGGCAACTGAGTAACGAGCAGTTCTCGTAGAAACACTTCTGTTGAGATAAACTCCATTAGGAGTCCATATGCTCCATATTGAGAGCGGACATGTTAAAAAAAATCAATACAACTGAGTATTTTATTTTTTGAATATAATGGTTTTTCACCAAGTATTGACAATGAACACCTTAAAAATGATTATGCAACTATTTTTACTAAAATCTGTATCCTAAATTTATAGATCATTAATTTAAAATACGTCTGAGGTGATAGTATGAAATATGAGAATGTAATATGACCACTCATTCCAGACGTATACCAACCACTTCCAACTTGGTAAATTTAAATTTCATAGGACTGTTTCGTAGTTTGATTTACCCGGCTGTAAAGAGTATATAATAATATCATTATCATATCTTGAAAATTCGTGCTTTATCAATGATATTCGCCATAATTGTAGTTTTATTCAATATTCCACACACTTCAAAACCATTGATTGTATCAGGATCATAAAGATAATTAACTACATAGGAGTGTTTCAATGTTTGCCAGAATCGAATGATAAAACTCCCCACTCCGCATGCTTATCTACAATAAAATTATAATATACCTGTATTTGTCCTTAATTCGAGATAAAATAAATTCCGATAATTACCGGTAATGAAAACCCTAGTATCAAATAGGGCTTTCATTACCTCTAACTATTGAAATTTAATCCCGGGATTTTTTTAATACCGATACGAGATTTCGGGTTTTTTTTTTTTTGTTCCATGTCCGCTCCCAATATGAAACGTATGGACTCCTGATGTAGTTTATCTCAAGAGATGTTACGATTACTACGAGAACTGCTTGTTAATTAGTTGCTCAACCTCTCTTTTACTAAAGAGAGTAGGAATAGAAGGATAGGGCTAGGACAGGACTAGTGGTTAGCTAATCGCTCTCGATACGCCCGTTCATATGATAGGATGGGTGGGAGGGGGGAATTCAAGACATCACATATATCCATGCCTTCGAACAGAAATTCATAAATAGATTGAAAAATCAATTTATAAAACTGTCCGTACCGAGATTCGAACCCGGGATCTCAGTAACCAAAGTCAATGATGTTGACGACTCGACCACATAGGCGGCTAATAATACCTACATAATTAAAAAAATAATTTTGGTATCAGTTTTTTCCAATATCTTGTAACAGTCGTAAACAGGAGTATACAAATTGTTTTTTTTTTTAACAAAGTTGATTATTTTTACCGTTAAATATTTAAAACTCTCATTAAAAATGAGCTCCAAATTATGATTATTATACTTATACGCAGTGATGTGCTGCTATGAGTTCGCACCGGCTCTGTCGAGCTGGTCGCTAAAATAATTTTGGTACGGAGAGCTGGTTTTTGAAATACGTTTTTTTTTAAATTGTCGTAATTCTGAGATCGAATGTTTGCACCAGGGGTAGGGAACCTTTTATTATCTAAAGGCCGCATTCATTTTTCTGATTCGACATAAGGCCGCAGTAAACATTGACTGGGAAACTTTGACCGGAAACAGAAATTTACGGTAAGAATATGTCAGGAATTTACGAATTTAGATAAATTTAATGAATTACAGAAATGGCCAGAAGGCCTTACCAGAGTAGCCAAAAGGCCGCAGCTTCTCCACGCCTGGTTTACACGATCACAATACTTAATCGGCTAATGTTTCAAATGAAAGTCAAAACACAATTTGGAATGAATTTACGTAATGTATAAATTATGTAATGCAGTGGTTTCCAACTTTTATGTTACTGCGCCTCCCTTTGAAGAAAAAAATATCTTCGCGCCTCCCCATCCTTTATTTCATATAGTAATAAAGACACGTCTTAAAGGGTAAATAACTATTTTGGATTGTTTGCGCCTCCCTTTGCAATAGCCCACGCCTCCCAGGATGGAAATCGCTGATGTCATGTAAATAAATAATTTTGTATTATATATATTTTTTTTTAATAATTGGTTGATGTTTACCAAGGTGCGAGCCGATTGATATAATTTTAGCAGCACATCACTGCTTATAAGCATGTTTTTCTTTCTCTTCTTAAATGGTTGTCACATTCTTTAAAAACTAAACAAACAACGACTTAATACCCAATAAAATATATCAAATTGCAATAAATAATGAACACATAGATTTTACTTAACCCTTCCCTTACTATGCAAAAAAGCACGAACTCATGAGCTGTGTGACCGTTACACATCAGGCAAACAGGAGTGAATCGTGACAATTATATAACACTACTACAGCAGTACTACATATAATTGTCATGATTTACTCCTGTTTGCCTGATGTGTAACGGATACACAGCTCATGAGTTCGTGCTTTTTTTGCATAGTAAAGGAAGTGTTAAACATGCATTTTTGTGATAATTTTCTTGTCGAATCGATTTTTTAAAACTATGGCTTAAAAATAAAGAAAAAACCTGTCACCTTGAAGGTAAGAATTAATGGTTAAGTATTTATTTAAATTGAAAATATTGATGTATAAAAAAATAATGGTAAATGATCAATCCCGAGATCGCAAAAAGGGTCCGGAATTGGATACCCTATTCGATACTATAAGAATAGATAGTGACTTTTTATCTATATTTTATATTGGACGCTACTGTTTGCCTGTATTGTGTTTTTATTCCGAGAAATTATATCGAACACCGAAATCGCTCGAAGCCTTTGTGTGCCTATCGTTTCATATTCAGGAGGGACGTTTTTGTGTTAAATAGGCATATAACCAATACAAGCTATCGATGTTTTTTGATTTGGAAAAAATTCCCTTTGCCTATTACATGTAGTGTATTTGATGTGCTCCATTACACAAACTGAATAAGCTTCACCGTAGCACGAGCTAACCGATTCCTAACGCATTACATTCATAATGTAAAATTAAATTTGATAACTTTGTTACTAAATGTATTATTACAATAGGAGTTACCGATTATATTCGATCCATTCCTTCCTTTCAACAACGTTCAGAATATAATTCCCTCTTACCCAGGGGTGGGCTGGAAGGGGCTCGCGCGAGCCCCTTGTTAGTTTAAGAAATACAATATTCTCAAATCTTTGCGTTGTATAATCTATTGATATGCAATTTATTTAAATTAAAAATGTAGTAATGTACATTTGGAATTTCCGACGTACAATTTTCTGCTATTTATATTGAATAAATTACGATACATTGCGTACTGTTACAAAATATAAGAGTATATAATAAAATTCGATAGCTTTACTAATTATTGCAGACAGTTGCATATATGAGTGATAAAAAAGTTCACACCTTCCCCAAAATATCACGAATATAAGATTTAGCGAGCCCCTTGTTACCGTATTGGCAGCCCACCGCTGTTTACCAAAGACAGTATAACTCAAAAAGTGTATTCAAAATAATTTGTAATGTTATTTTTTCCGACAAATTTTTATTCATGTTTACTCCCAATGTGGAGCATATGGCCTCCTAATGGAGGTGTCTCAACAGAAGTTTGTCTTCTACAAGAACTGTTTGTTACTCAGCCATAATAGGTATCAAATTATAAAACTAAAACACTAATATATCAAAAAAATGTTTATTTGTATTCACTTCATCTTCACTACTTACGGCGTCTACTTATGGACGTGTTAACTGTACATATATATATATTTTAATCCATGTCCGCTCCCAATGTGGAGATTATGATCTTCTAATGGAAGTATCTCAACAAAACTTTATCTAGAAGAATTGTTTGTTACTCAGTCACTCAACCTCTCTTTTTCCAAAGAGAGTAGTAGGAATAGAAGGACAAGGTTAGAACAGGACTGGTGGTTAACTAATCGTTTTCGCTACGCCCAGTTATTGAAGGGTCGGAAGGGTGGTCGAAAAATGCTGTTCGTACTGAACCTCGAACTCGTTAGGCTCGGCACGGAAGCCAACAACGCTAACCGCTGCTCCATAGGTTCCGGACTAAGATAATGTAATAACGAAAAAATTGCAACGTGTGTATTTGAAGTGATTTAATTAAAAATAATTACCATACGTTGTATTTAAAATAATACATTTAGTGATCTTAAAAAAAACAAAAATTTTCACGATCCAACGATTTTCTCCCTGAAACATTACAATCTTCTCGGGAGAAAATTTTCTACCGGTCGGAAACCTCTGTGAAACACGTGTTTTGCCTCTTTAAAAAACATTATCAGACAGAATATGGCAAAGGTTTTGAAGAAACTAAAAATTCATTCCAATTCCTTAGGTGTGAATCTGGACTAAATAGGGTGGACACTAGGGATTCTGAAGTCTCGGGATTTTCAAAGTCCCGGGAGTCGTAGCTTCATGAAATCAAATTCACCGGACTTCCCGGGACTCTTATTTCCCCTTCAATAAAATTATAAATTTATTAAAATTAAATATTTTTATCTATGTATATATTACATACACTCGGCGCCTTTTGAATGTACGCACTAGTAAAAATCGTTATTAATTTTATTTTGTAAAAAAAATAATTATTAGTTTTATTATGTAGTGAATATATAAAATGCTTAAGGTTGATTTTTTATAAGAATGGATGATAACGGTACATGTATTGAAAAAATATCAATGAATTCGGTTGCAGTCAGGAGTAAATTTATGACCGTAACTTTATCATACAGCTTTTAGACCTTTTTTTGTCCAATTGAGATATTAGTACTTTTGTATAAAAGTGAAAAAACATTTAAAAATAAAACAAAATCAGGTATGAACATTTAATTTTAATATTTTGTAATTTGCTTTTGCTACAGTTGAGTTTTTCTTGGGGCTCCCCTCTTATACGTGTTTTCATTCAATACACATTAGTTCTTTTGAAGGTTTCTCAACCACAATAATTGTTTTTTAAAAATTAAAATGTACAATTTATTAGCACATTTTTAATCACAGTCTCGATTCCCAGGACATTTTACAACAAAATCCTGGGACTCAACACAGCAAAAAACCCGACAAGTACCGAGACGTCTCGATACAGAATCCCTAGTGGACACATATGCAAGTGCATTGATTACTCGACTACAAGATCAGCAAAAATGTTTACTCCATTGTGTTACATTTCTCCCCTTGTATTATAAATTGATGGCATTGTAGTTCGAATAGGTACTGTGTCAAAAACACATAAAATCACATTTCGCCATTGATGGAAATAGATTTTACGGCACTCCCATCTGATTAGAGTGCTTCTGACGCTAGGTTTATGAGACTAACGTCAAAATTGCGATGGACACGCAATGTCATTGCGAAAGAAACATGGATCTTTTGCTACAAGTTACTATCTGTACGTTTTGATACTTGGCGAAAACAACTTCACAAAGGTACGGGGATAATCGATCGAGTGATGTAAACTAAAGTTATATTTGTATTAGTTAACTAAATGTTATGCGATGTTACGTCTGATGATGCTTCGCAAAGAGGCGAAACACTTATCACATTATGTACCAAAACAAGTGGCGGATCCAGAAATTGTCCCAGGAGGGGGCCATTCAATTTGAAAATAAGCATGATACATAAATAATACATTAAAAAATATATGAAAGCCTTTTTTTAAGCGATTTTTTTGCGCGATTTTGAAATTACGCGATTTTTTTGAACGGCACCGTAAAAAAATATTTTTTGCGATAATATGAGGATTTTTTTTTTTCATACATTTTTGATACTTTTTTACGTAATATTTTGATTTTTGGAACCGATTTATCAAATCATATGAAAGTGAGGTTTTTTTACGCGCCACCTTCCTCCAATGAATCGCGTAAAAAAGATTGGGGGTATATAAAAATAGTCAATACATAATTAAGTAAGTATGTATTCTATAAAACATAGTTAACTAAACAATTAAAGAGCCCATTTCAAAATAAAGTTTTAATAAATTATAAAAATGGAAAATAAATTCTCCCAAGGAGGGGGCCATGGCCCCCATGCCCCCCCCCCCCCCCCTTGGATCCGCTAATGACCAAAACAAGTGTAATAACAATGTTATGTTATGCTATAAAATTACATTATTTTAAAAAATGAATCCGTATTAGGTTCATAAACTATTCTTTTTTGATAAATGATTTCCCAACAGACCGATAGCGAAATAATTCGCAAAACATTTTATATTCCTATATTATTTTTGTATTGAAAAAAAATTGGAAAAGTGCCATAAGATTCGATTATTCAATATTGTGTCAGACACCAGCTGTAGTATTTGTATTTATTTTTTTAATATGAATGAAATCATGGTTTATTTACGCGCTTTGTTATTGTAATGACTGTGAAAATTATATTTATTTATCAATAGGAAAAACTCTCGTGTATTTGTCGAATTAGTTATTCTATCACAGGGATTATTAATCCTGTGTCCGCGGGTGCATATGCGGCCGTGTGGTTATTTTCACGCGCATTTAAAAAGTATGTTATAACAAAAAAAAAGTTATTGTTTACGGTTCAAAAAAGCATTACTAATTAATTTAATTTGTGTATGCTCACAGTAGAATAATGTGACAATGAATTCGACAAATGTGCTAAGTACACATTTTGTCACGTGACGTGATATTCGACAAAACGTATAGGCCTAAGCCTCTAAAGCAGAGGGGGGCAAACTTTTCGTATGAAGGGCCATATTCAGGAATTCAAAATGAGCGGCGGGCCGCAAGTAAAATATCATTTCATATATTCACTATTTATTATCATGAAAAAATATATTACCTAAAAAAACAATCTAATGAGATGAAGGGAACTGTTTCACGTCTTTTTAAATAAACATTTTTTTTTAATTCAGGTGTTAATTTTGTAGTTCAGATTCTTAAGACTGTTTGTAAATGTTCATCGGTGATGTTTGATCGTAAAGAGTTTTTATGAGGTTCATGATTGAAAATGTTTGTTCACATATATAGGTTGATCCAAAAATAACGAACGTTTTTCGAGCAACATCTTTAAGCTGGTTGAATTTGTCCGAATTAATTGCGTTACAAAATTTGCAGATTTATTCACGATGGTACAATTCCCTTAAATCAGGGTCACACTGCAGATTAATAATCTCAAGTTGTAGCTTAAACTTATTTTATTTATTTTCAATCTTTTTTGAAAAGACGTTTAGAGATAAAAACGTGTTTTTTTTCAAAATATAATATTGCTCGCGGGCCGCGGTTTCCCCGTGCCTGGCTTAAAGCGAAGAAGCTGAATTTGCTTCTAAAGCAAATTTATAAAAAAAAACAGATTTTCTACTGAAATATCAGCTCACCCAAATATATCAGTTCATATCAGTTCTTCCAAAAGGCGTATAAGGCATGTATGTAATACATACCTGCAAATATTTAATTTGAATAAAATTATAATTTTATTGAAAGGGAAATAAATGTTTCGAGTCCCGGAATGTCCCGGAACTTTGACTTTATCACGCCTCGAGTCCCGGGACTTTGAAAACACCGAGATTTCAGAATCCCTAATGGCAACCTCGCGCGTAACCTAAAGACCTGAAGGGAAATTACTTTGTTTACGCACATTGGATTAATTTGTTACGCATGCAGGGTGCAATTTGTATGCAAAGCAAATTAAGCCAATTTTTAATGAGGCCGAAGTGCCAATATACCGTGATGCCATTTATTTTTAAGTGGTATTAATTACTCTCATTTTGGTTGTCTGGCTTGTCTAGGTTTACAACGTTGAACTAAATTTGTATTAGTTTCGCAATTTTGTAAAGCTAATATCATTACTTTGGTAAGGTAACATTTTAATTGAGTTCTCACTGGGAAGATGGCAAACAATTAATATTGACATACAAAAAAACATTTTCTTGGAGGATCGCTATGACCCCTTAAATGTTTAACTTTACCCCATAAGGGTTAGCGTATGCAGAGACGCAGGAGAAACAGCGCAGGGTGGTACATAACTAGCAAGTGCAGAAAAATGAAGCAAACATGTGCGACCAGCGTATGTTGTGACACCTGTGTGACATATAAAATGACAACAATAACTTTTCATATTTATTTTAAGACTAACATGACAAGTATCGTCTAAAACAGTGTTTCTCAACCTTTTTGGTAGCGTGGCCTCTTTTGATTGTCTTTATTTTTCTGTGCCCCCCATACCATTGTTTTGTCTTCCCATGAAAATTATAATTTCAAAAACTCACCTTTTGTTATAGTTCTTCCGAGATTTTCGAATCTAGAATGCCAAAAAATATCTGCGCGACGTCCGCCATTATGCTTTTCCCTGTATCGTTTTATCAATACCCGTGGCCCCCCTAAACTGTGTTGTGGTTCCCTAAAACAATAATAAATCTCTGTGGCTCTGTGAGATATCTCGTCTGTGACAGCCATCGAGTTAAGTTATAAATTACAAAATAAATTTTGGGTTTGTCCTTTTCTACTGAACGCAGAGAAGGGGGTAAGATACAAACTTTGATATTACTAATGAAAAACTTAGTAGTTATATTAGGTTAGACAATAAAATATGATTGATGGTTCACCATTGTTGAATTTATTTCCACTATGATTTATCATACCTAATTTATGTACTTACAGTGCAATTTTGAAAAGGAAGCATGTATTGAATATCAGGTATTATTATTAAAGGTAATAAAAATGCTCGGAAAGTGTGGGAGGGAATTGAAACAACAAACACCCATGCCTTCGAACGGAAATCAATAGAAAAATTCTGTTTATACTGGAATACAAAGCCGTGACATCCGGTACAGAAGCACACAACGCCATAGGACTAAGGGTTTAAAATAACGAAAAAAATAATCAGTTATCTTAAAGCTCTACTTAAAATTATCTCGGAAAAATTCATCAAATAAAGCCACAGCAGTACATTCGAAACAAAGTTTAAACGTGAAATTTCAGCTCTGGAATACCAGGGGTGGGTAATAAATTGACAAGTATGAGAGGACACGGACCCCCTGTCACCGGATTTAAGAGGATCCCTTTTATTAATGGCTGTTGCAAACGAGAAACTCCCAACTGCCGAACGTGCACGAACTGAGCGAAATAAATACAAACGTTTTAAATTTAATAGCTAAATTAAACAGATTTGCTTATGGGGGTGGCCGCCTAGACCAGACGACTGTGGAAAAATATTAATTTGAATATTGTGTCCTCTAATATTCCGATGCGATTTAACATTTAAATGACATTTTTCGGTTACGATAATAAATTAGATATTGTTTACAGCTAGCTATTACTTGAAGCAAAGCATTATATAATCTAAGGTAGTGATGCACAAACCGCGGCCCTTTTTGAATTTTGTGGCGGCCCTTAAATCTCTTTCTCAAACATATTTTTTTCACGTAAAGTATGTTTTAGAAACAGGCTTACAAATACTATGTCAAATTAAAAAAAATATTTAAAAATTAACAAAGACCTAAGAACGCATTAACTTATGAATTGCATATAAATGAAACATAAATATTTCATAATGAAACTATTTTTAATAAGCAAGTACTCATAATCCTTTTTTTGCATGGCTTATTTATTTTCGAAATAACACGGTCAAAATAATATAATGGAACCTATTTTCCACTTGATCTTTTTTACACAATTTTAAGGCTGTTTTACATGGAACGTACATATGTTCTGTATAAAAAAGGATTGAGCGTACTTTTCTTTGCGGCCCGAACCCACGATAATTTGTTTTATGCGGCCCGTTAAAAGGTAAAGGCTGTACATCACTGATCTAAGGTGTCTAAAAAGTACCATTTTTTCAGAGTCTGCCAATCATCTAATATTCTAATAGGAAACGACCATAATTTTAATCAGAATAGTAACGTAGAAATACTCCATCGAGTAAATAAAAAATGTTTGAAAATGAATAGCTTAGAATTTTTAGAAATAAATAAAAGTATTAACAATAAAGAATTAGAGGCCATATGCTCCACAGCGGGTACATATATTATTATAATATTACATCTTAAATATAACAGGTTGTTCGCACTGCTAAATTTATTTCCAATGGGTTTAACTCTTCCTAATTGAATTAAAACCAAATGCCACTTATTTAACGCTTGCATTCTGCCGGTACTGCTTTACGGTTGCGAATCATGGCACCTGACAAAGACTCAGAAAAACCGTATACTGAGCTTCCTAATTGATGCAACTCATTAGTTAATACTTTTGTAACGTAAAATGTCATTTATAGTATCACCTCCTTGCCTCCCGTTTTCATTTTATTTTTGTTTTTATAATGTATCAGAATAGTAAAATTAAAATCATTCGTACTTAAACAAGCATTTGTGAAAGTAAGATTGTCTGAGGATGCTTCTGAAAAAGGCGAAACACGTGTCACAGTTTGTAACACAATACGTGGAATAATTTAAGTTACTTTTAAGGTGTTCACTGTCAAAACTTGGTGGAATGGCATTATAATAAAAATAATAAAAGATTTTTAGTACTTTTTCCACTTAAAATTTATTTGATCAGAAAATCTTTTATTATTTTTATTTTTATTTAAGTTATTTTAAAAATATTACACAATCTAATTAAATAACCATGTAAATATATAAAAACAAAACAAGCTAGTTAGCATTTTAAGCAAACAATATATTTTTTTAAACTTTTAGGGTGTTCAATGTCATTATTTGGTGGAAAGGTAGTACGCCTAAGAAGCATAGTGAAATAATCAATTATGACAGTTGGTAATTGTGATTCCTCTAAAAATAAAGGGTGCAAAATGTTCGTATATCACATACAACAATATTGTACTGTCATTATGAATGATTCTATTGGCATTTACTTGGTAGAACTCCATTTTTTACCAAATCACAGTGAATACTGATAAAATCATATTCGCACAATGCCTATACTAGAAAATTTAATTTAACCTTCTGGTTTCCGTAGAAGAAAGAACTTCTCTCCCTAGAACGCCGGCTATAATTCTAAATTATTGATTTTTAGTTGATAATTAGTTATTGATGAAATAACTCGTCTCTAGCATGTTTAGCATGAAATTTGACATAATATCTCGTCTGTGGCAGCCATCCAGTTAAAAACCGCTGTGGTTAAATATCTAGCATTTTCATATGAAGGAAGTCTGATTGAAAATGATCTGAGATAAGTATTATTGAAATCCTGCCTTAAAAACATTTTTTTTATATAATATACGATATAAAGTTTTTTAAAAATTAATCTTGTGATGAATTTTCATAAGGAATTAATGAACAATATTTATTAAGTTGCGATTAAAAAAACGACAAAATACTATATTTGAGCTATTGCAGTATATCACAAGACTTGCGAGATGATAATATAAGTAAAATTCTTACCACAATCTTCTGGTTGAGTGCATACATCTCCGCTTCCTTGGATTTGCATATATAAATGAGTTACAAGGATTCAGATAAGTACATATTATAATAAAACTCGGCGCTTTTATTGCTATATGCTAGAAAGAAAAACGAAAGTCGACTTTGTTTTCGAGGAAATTAAAAGTTTTTTTCAGTAGGCCGAGGGGTATATATAATAAAATAACACTATTGTTACTTGCCAATATCCGCTCTTGTCCTTAACCATCGGGTGCCAATGTATATCAGTGGTGGCAAACTTGTTTGCTTATAAGTAATACATAGCGAAATATTTAGTTACCTAAAAATTCATTATATAATATCGATTAAAGAAAGTCTTTGATTTTCGCTTAACGCTTAAATTTTAATAAGCTCTTTTTCTAAGCGATTACGTATAATTTTTTGATTAAAGTGAATATTTTGATCGATTTGAAAAGACCGCATCAGAGTAGCCAACAGGTCGCATGTTCTCCTCCATTGGTCTAAGTTTTTTTGTAGTTTTAAACTTCCAGCTCTCCTGAAAAATAAAGCGAAACTGATTTGGCCGTGTTTGATCGTTTTGCCTCAGTTATTTATGCATAATTATTCAAATTCACCAGTAGACATAGATAGACAAACACCAAATTTTGCAACTTACACCAAAGGCAAGGGGCGTGCATAGCCCTTTCGAACGGTTGATTGTTTGCGAAGAATGAAGCCAGCTTCCTTCCCCAGGGGTCACTAAATCTAAGCTAACAATTGCGGGCTCGTGAATATGATTATAGCTAGATGCTCTACCCGCTGCCGCATTAGTTGTGTCAAGGTTGTTTAATTTTCAACACTATCAATGGACAGAATTAACATCTCATACTTAATTTATCATTTATCTTACGTTAATAGTCGGACAAAAGCTTCAGTTTAATTTATAGCGACATCTTTAATGAGAAACATTTTTTAATGGATTTTTTTATAAATATTCATGTATTCAATATTGATTGAATCAAGTAAGCTAGATTTTCGGAATAACTCCTCCAATATCTTATCCCAATAACGACCGACTGTTTGATTAATAAAGCGCCAGTTGAGTTGTTAATATATCGAAATTTCTCTTATAATTTATCTTACATTTACCATTAAATATGGAAGATATCAAAAAATGATAATTAATGCGAATTTGTTGCCATATTTCAAATTCGCTCTAAATTATCATCGGCTTAACTCGAACAAAGCGTAAAGTCAGTTAACCCTAAGTTTTCAGGAGACAGTTAAAACTGAATATTTTCAACATTTTTTTTTACCATGTCCGCTCCCAATGTGGAGCATATGGACTCCTAATGGAGTTTATCTCAACAGAAGTGCTCAACCTCTCTTTTTCCAAAGAGAGTAAGAATAGATGGATAGGGCTAGGACAGGATTAGTGGTTGGATAATCGCTCTCGATACGCCCCGTTCATAGGATAGGATAGGTGGTAGGGGGGAACCCAAAACCTCTCTTTTTCCGAAGAGAGTATGAATATAAGGATAGGGCTAGGACAGGACTAGTGGTTAGCTAATCGCTCTCGATACGCCCCGTTCATAGGATAGGATAGATGGGGGGGGGGTAATTCGTGACATCTCATACATCCATGCCTTCGAAAAGAAATTCATAAATCGATTGAAACATCAATTAATAAAACTGTCCGTACTGGGATTCGAACCCGTGACCTACGTAGCCGAAACCAACGACGTTGACCACTCGACCACACAGGCGGCTATATTTCAACATACAGAAACAAATTATTATACATTTGTTTTTTGTTGTAGAATATTTTTTTATTCCTAATTATACTATAAAATAATATTCATTAATTTGTATATATACTTAATGTAGAGGACTTACATGATATTCGAATAGATACATATAAAAAGAGATACGTTATACAGTGTTGTTTGCTTTTTGACTATTCCACTTGCAAATTTTGATACAAAACGAATGAAATAGATTCGTTGATATACTTTTTAACAAAAATTACCAAAATATGAAATTTAAAAAAAAAATGACTTACTTACTTATGTGATCTAAGAATTAAGCCGACGATATATTGAAAGCGTGAGATAAGTGACGGAAACCAACGACGTTGACCACTGCGCTACGGACCTGATGATAATATTATTACCAAAAAATTCAGGAATTATATTGATGTACATCTGTAGCCTTTTAGTTAAGCCTTCGTTTGATATTAAAGATGAATACACTCGATTAAGAAAATAAAAATATTTGTGGTATAATAAATCATAAGGAAAATATTGTATTTAATATCTAGAAAGCAATTGAAGATTATAATTTCCATATCGACTGTGGAAAGGAAAAAGGACGAACCCACAGTTTTTTCAAACCAGGTTTTTTTCGATAATCACAATGTATCAAATTTGATACACGTTCTATCAAAAGGATGCAAGCTGCAAATGCCGAATAAGTATCTTAATTTAGCTTTTAAGTTTGAAAAAGATGACCTTGTAAAAAATTATAACCAAGAAAAAAGACTGAAATAAAGGTTTTTCTTAGACAATTTCTTTGATTAATATTAGATTATGTCAATTAAACACCAGTTTAGAAGTCTCCGTGCACTTTAAGGTTGTGTAAAATTCATAATTTGCATATGGCCCAAAATCATCAAAACACGTTTTTTGCGCCTCCTGTAAAATTTGATATGTGTGAGTTACGTCCTTTTTCCTTTCCAAAGTCGATATATTACCCTATTAACACATTATCATTTTGCGCGTTCAAAAAACCAAACTGTAAGTGACGATGTATTATAGTTATTCTAGATTTTTAACTTAATAATTGGAAATGGTGGCAGACGAAACTAATCTCGAACGTGACATTTAACTCCGTTAATTATTCGTTTATTGTTGTTATCAGGTGGTAGAGATGGAAAATGAGGCGGCGAATTTGTAATTTAGTTTCTGCCATTGACTGGCGCAACCGCAATTACCGTCATCCGAGCGACTAACCTATTTATGGTTGGCGACAACTGACAGCTCTGGCAAGTTTATTTTATAAAGTGGTTGAACTAGGAAACACCTCCATATATAATATAAATTATAAATTGTGTATTTTTATATTGCTGACCATGCCTACTGCTTTTAAATTCTGATGATTCCATCGAATACTCTTAAATTCAATTTTCGAACATGTTTAGCTTTGATATTCAAATTTTCGAATACATATTTAAATATCAGTTATACGAAAACCTGTTTTAATGTTCCAAATTTAAAAATATTTTATTTTATAGCCGTATACATTTTATATTTGAAGTAATTTTTGAAAGTCGAACGTTATAATTCAGTTTCCACGTTTACTGTCAAATTATTCTGAAGGGATATGCAATGTTCTAAATTTAAAATTAACTTGCCACACTGCGAAATCAAAATAGCGTCCATTATAAGTAAGTCATAAGTAATGTTAAATTGATGCACTTTCCAGGATTGGTACAATAATAATTGAATACTTGCTCCAGAATGGAAACCTTCGTGTTTAGAAATCGCAAATTTCACTGGAAACTGTCTTATTTGACGTGCTTCCGTTCAGATATACAATTTATATTATCATGAGCTGCATGCCAGCCAAAATGAGAGAGATATAGCCATTTTGAAATGTTTATTACAGAGCAAGTTGTCACGGTCGAGTTGAACATCTAACGAAACCAAGGTCTGTGTCCTATTGTTAGCATATATGTTGATTGAAATCTCTGTAATGCCGCCTGCATAGCCGAGTGGTTAACGTTGTCGATCAGTTCAGTTATGGAGGTCACAGGTTCTAATCCCAGTACGGACAGACTTATAAATTGATTATTCAATCGATTTATAAATTTCTGTTCGTAGGTATGGATGTATGTGATGTCTTGAATTCCCCTTCTCACCAATCCTTATCCTAAAAATGAAGCGTAGCTAGAGCGATGTCCTATCCTTTTATTCCTACTCTCTTTTGAAAAAAGGAAAGGTAGATGCATCTGAATAATAAACAGTTCTCGTAGAAACGCTTATGGTGAGATAAACTGTATTAAGAGTCAATATGCTACACATTTGGAGCGGACATGGATAAAAAATAAAACATTAAATAATACGTGTAACAGTTTTGTAACGGTTTGTAACAAGATCGGCAGTTTAAGCAGTCCTTTTTAGCAAAAACGGCAGTTATTAAACGGATTTCACAAAACAATGTAAATTTATAGTAAAATATCAAGATTATATGAATAATAGTGTTTAAAAATTACTATTTTAGTAGAGTAGACGTTTTATCTAAAAAAAAAAACAAAAAAAACTGTATGAAAACTGTTTTTTTCCGAGTACTTATGTATATATAAAAAGAAAAAGACAATAAAGAAGATAAAATATTACTTATTAATTCAATTTTACTTAACCCTCCAAGGATGATCGTGACCATACGGTCACAGTGAACACCGTTGTCTATTGATCCCACTATTCATCCTTTTCTAAATGAATATCGTTGCTTTCACTCATATTTAGTCAAGAAGGGTACAGACTTCAGTAAGTCATCAGTCGCGGGGATAGAAACGATAACCAAAAGCACATGCGATTTTTTGAATTTTCGTTTTTTTTAATGGACTCTTTGAAACTAGTTATTTTTTTATCAAAACATCAAATTATTTACAGTTATTTTGCTAATATATTTGTATTGAATTCACGTTTGTAACCCCGAATGTTTGCGTACCCAAACGGTCACGCTCGTCCTTACTACTGTCCGTAGACAATATTACATGGTAATAAAAGGATGAGCATGACCATACGGTCATGCGGGATTTTTATACAAATACTTTGCGTATTTTTTTTATTATTTTTAATTTTTGTTAGGAATAAAAGTTATCCGTGACTTCAATATGGCTTAAAAAATATTTTTTTATCGAAAAAAGCTCTCGTATCTAGAGGGTTAATTGTGGAACGTACTAACCGTTCTCCTGTATAGAATTAGTCTATTTGAGAAATTTGACTAACTGTGAGCAGATTCATGGGGCCTCTAATTACCATTCGCGGAGTTGCAAGGCGAAAGAAACCGGATATTTAGTTAAATAATAGCAAACAATCTCTTACAGCGAAGTTTACTCAATTATTTATGGATGAAAACGTTAAGTAAACTAATAAGATTATTACGAAATACTTTCAATATGTACTTACGGTAATATTATAAATATTTAAAATGTATTATTAGATTGTTGTTTGATTCACTAACAAAGTATAAAATATAAATTATAAGATACCAAAGTCTTCATTATCGTGTTATTTTTTTTAAAATCAGGGTTAATATTGTAGTTGTAAATCAATATTGAATAGATACAAGTCATTTGAACCCCTCATAGTTTTATTAAGCACATTATTGTGGTGTTAGGTTAGGTAAGGTTAAATGTATGTAATAATTTGTATAGAATATAAATAAATAGTCCCTTTAATTTTGTTTTTACTTATATTTGCAGATACTAGATGAAGCCAAAAAGAGGGTTGGTAAAAGCTTTCGAGAACCAAAATTATATGTGAGTAAATTTATTTTTCTTTTTCTTAATGATAAACATCAAATGTGTCTGCAAGATGATTTAATGTTACGGTTAGAAAAAAATCGAATGAAAAAACACAGTTTTGAAAAAACCATTGAAAGACTAAGGGCCCTAGCACCGATTTTTACTCCATGAAGAAGCATGAACCAGCAGCATTGCAATTAGGGCATCCAATCACAGACCCTTTTTGTAATCTCGGGATTTTGGAATTGATCATTCACCATAAAATCGTGGAGAAGTTCGGGAGTGAGAAACTTTAAAATAATCTACAAAAAAAAGTGACAAAATTTCAACAATTTTCAAACCTGGGAAATAACGAATTTTTTTAGGTCTTTCGCAGATTTCAAAAAAATTTACTCCCTGGCCGAATTGAAAAAAAAACAGGAATTTGCGTAAATCGCAAAATTAACACGATTTCAAAGTGTGAGACCTTTTTTTACAAAAATGGCTCGCTGCCCAATTTAAAAAAGGCAGGAATTTACGGATTTACCAAAATTTCTAAACGTGACAGCTCCTATTTTTTAGCTCACTCGCAGATTTCACTTAGTATGTTCAATCCCGAAATACCGGGATTACTACTATCATTATCCCGGGATCACAAAATTGAACGGGATCCTAGAATTGGAGACCCTAATTGCAACGTAGGCACGTGCAAAAAAGACACGCGCCTGCCTTGCTCTGTGCTCCGTTGTAGTGTCGGCACAGTTTCTAAGTGCACGTGTGGACGAGCTCTTTTGACTTTTCCGCGATTAATTAAACTAATAACTAGTGCGAGCTGAACATTATTTATAAGATTACGTTTAAGCGACATTAAAATAGTTATTGTGGCTCATTATGTGTCATTCGTATTTCACGTGCGTGACGCAGCTGTCACAGCATACGCTGGCCGCACAATACTGCTTCGCCTGCCTGCCTGCGCCGGCCAATTTTGTGCTGTCCTGCGCTGCGTCTCCTTTGTTTCGGTTACGACCAAACCTGTGTTCGTCGTTGAGAATGAATGATATTTACATAAATTCTTGCAAAAAAGTCAAATAAGAAGCGTTACTATACACCCAATATTTAATTAAAACGATAACTTATTATTCCAAATGTTGTGAAACAAATTGAGCACGTGTTTCGCTTTGTTGAGAAACATCTTCAGACAAACTATCGTTATGTTATTTACAAAGAAACTGAAACTTGATTATAATTCTTAAGTTATAAATTAAAAATGAATGTTGGGATTTTTTTCTTTTCCACTGAACACAGGGAAGAGAAAGAATATAAGCACTCATGGTGCTAAATAACAATTAAATCCTATACCATTTGTACATTTTCACACGTTTTGTGACTTACGACTCAGGTTTCGTCTTTCGTCATCGTCAGGCATCGAGTCCAGTTCAAGTTCATCCGTGCACTTAATAATTTAAAATAAAACAAAATAATATAACATGGAAACGATTTATTGCTCTTACTTTAAACATATTTATAGCACAGAAATAAACATTTTTTGAAATCATAGTTCGCCTAGTTTACTCAATAACATACCTAGTAACAAGAGATCAGTTCAGTTTTTTTTAAACATGAAAAAACAATATTATCCTTTTTATTTTGTAAAAGTTATCGTTTGAATGAAATAAATGCTACTCTCTCCAATGACATGTATCATTTATGTTAGCATACTGATTTGAGTCATTTAAAAGAAAAATAATAATATATTTTTTCAATTACGTTTATGTTTAGTATGTTGACATATTGCTCAGTATGTCAACGTACTGAAGATGAGAAATATACAATTCTATGACACTGATTCAGTAACATAATATATATTAATCGTGTGCTATATTATAAAATATTTTTTAACGTAAAATATGGGTTCACTATCGATATTTGAAATATACTGAAGTGGGCGTCAACCAAACAAAAACAAACATGAACAAAAAAAAGATAGTACCAACGATTTTTTTATAATTTAAAATATCTCTGTTCGTAAGAGAGTGGTTTTCGGTAAGTAGGTATATATATTTAATTCGACTGTAGAAAGGAAAAAGGACGTAATCAACACAACAAATTTTCCAGGTGGCACAGAGAAAACATTTTTTGATGATTTTGACCAAAAAAAAAATATTAAATATGTACAACTTTAAAGCGCACGCACACTTATAAACTGGTGTATAATTGACTTAAACTAGTTTTAATTTTATACATTTATAATGCTTATTAGCTAACATACTTTTGATAGAAGGTGTATCACGTATTGTGATTATTGAATAAAGCTGTTTTAAAAAAACTGTAGACGGCATTTTTTCTTTCCACAGTCGATATATATATATCGATACACCAGTTCAAGATGGAAACAACTCAAAATAAGTAATATTAAGATATTCAAGATTTAAGTTTTGTAATGTATTCAAAAGTTAAAATTTCACAAAGAAATCTCTGCGATATCTTGTCTATAATATTGAATAAGGTTGCTTGATTGAAAAATGTAGATCTTGGCATGGCGAATCTAATGATGCGTATAACTTAAAAATTCTTTTTTTTGACTTGTGGAAATCTTGAACTGGTGTATCGATATAAAATAAAGATTTTTTTACTGATACGACAAAAATAATCTTCACTATATATTTCGCGAGAATTTTCAAACCTTGAATATTCGAACGTAAATCGTATAGAAAGAGAGGCTAAAGAAAAAGCGCTTATCTAAAATCCTCCCGTTGAGAAACAAGGGTTGACAAGGGATTAGTGTTTTTACTAATTTGACGTTCTCTTTCTACACATTACTCGCATAGTGCTGCCAAAAATATACGTTACTTTATCACCTTGGAGAAATAAATAATGTTCGACCCAACTTCACTGGAATTTTTGCAGTAAGTAAGCCTTGATCGCCCAATGTCGGGCTTTTGGTCCAATGTAACGTCGTGGCAAATTGGTTCGAAGTTCGAATACCCAGCTAACTATTTTAAAATATTAAATTGACAAATAATATAAAAACAAACATTTCTGTTATGGATTCAACAGTATACATACAATACTCACATAATGAAAATATACTATAATGCCATTAACTGTATGACTTTGCTTATAAATCTGAAGTATTCAATTTCCGCCAAGGAATAATATTCACGTATACACTCAACTCTTTTTTTACATGGTTTCGAAATAGCACGGTTTACTAAAAAGAAAAAATACTGTATTTTTACACGAGTTCCAGACACAAAAGACAAATAAACGAATAACGTATTTCCTAATAAAAAAAAAACAGCAACATAAGACAGTAATTATAAACAAAAGTCTTCAATAGATCCTAACACATTAAAAGTGTCAGAGATTTATAGCGATGAGAGCGATTTATGTCTAGTCCCTCATAAAAGTCCTCACATATAATCAAAAAGCAATGACAGTATTTTTTTAAAAATCAAAATACATATTGTTTTTAATAATATGTTATGTAATTTTTCATTATTACCTTTTTTACACAATTTTCTATGCCACGTTTTTGTTATTTTTTCACAACACGGTTTCATAAGACTGATTTTTTTAATTCATGGACCCAATCTTCAATTTTTCTGTAAATTATATCACTATTTTTACACGGTTTCTCGTGGAACGTATCTACCTTGTAAACAAAGAGTTGAATGTAATTATTAACTGTATGACTTCGCTTAGCAATCTGGAGGGATTGGATTCAATTCCCGCCAAGAAATATTTTTCACATATAATAAATATTTATTTATATTTTACAAATAACATTCTAAATCAATATAAAGGCACAGTGTTGTCACAACGTTTTTTACACAATTAAAATACACATTTTTATCAACGACATTTTTTACATCTTTGGGTGGAACTTTCTAAAGTATTTTCATACTTAAACCTTTTTTATTGCCCAATAAGGCCGATTATATATTATTCACATTTATTTACAGCCTTAGAAAAAATGCAGAGACGACCGATTCAGTATGAGGGTGAACCAGTAGCGATTTTTTAAAACACCTTACTCAAAACAACAATTCAGTAAAAACTACAGAACTAACAATAACATTTATTTTACTATTTAGAGCAGCGATACTTTAGCTTAACCTGCGACCCATTTATATTTTATGGCCCAAAATAAAAGATACTGTTTCGAACGTCTGGTATATTTTGCAAAACTTCGTAAACGTAAAAATAATAAAACATTTTTAGTACTTTTCCCACATAAAATTTATTTAATCAGGACCGGTTTCGCACATCGCGAGCATTATCGACTGATAAAAAATATATAAACAGTGCTTTTTATACAAATTAAATTGCAATAAAAGGTGTAAGCAACTATTAACAATGAAAAAGATTTACAAATTACATTATAATTACACAAAATTAAAATGCTTAACATAACTGTAACATACAATTAAAAAATCGACAAAGACTAATAAATATAAGTGGCAAATGATGTCAATTATAAACCCAATTAAAAATGCACTGTTTATATATTTTTCTTATCAGTTGATAATGCTCGCGATGAGCGAAACCGGTCCTGATCAAATAAATTGTATGCGGAAAAAGTACTAAAAATGTTTTATTATTTTTATTATAATGCCATTCCACCAAGTATTGACAGTGAACACCTCAAAAAAACTTCGTAAACGAATGAATATTTTGGATAGATTTGTATTTTTATGTGGTTACATTTAGTATCTATGTACGTGGTATATTAACGTATTATTATTAAAACCATTCCATTGCTCAAACTAATTTGCTATATCGTGGTTTTTCTGAACGAAAAATTACATAATTATACACAACCAGTAGTACGCGGACGACAATATGAAATGCAGAATATGTTAACAATACATTAATAAGTTAGAACAAATGGAATGTAAATGTTAATAAGCTATTATACATTTATTTATACATTTTAAAATCAGCGATTCTCAAGGTAACAGCATGAAGGGTGACCATTCTTCAATTTAAGTTAACCCTCTAGAGACGAGTGTTTTTTTTCGATAAAAAAAATATTTTTTAAACCATATTGAAGTTACGGATAACTTTTATTCCTCACAATTAAAAAAAAAAAAAAACGAAAAGTCGTTGTATAGAAACCGCGCATAACCATACGGTCATGCTCATCCTTTTATTACCGTGTAATATTGTGTACGGACAGTAGTAACGACAAAAGTGACCGCATGGGTACGCAAACATTCGGGGTTGAAATATAGCTAAACGTGATTTTTTTTTAAATATTTAAAATTTGACTTCTTTAGATCAAAATAATTTCAATTCAAACATATTAGCAAAAGAACTATAAATAATTTGATGTTTTGATAAAAAAATAACTAACAGTTTCAAAAAGTGCATTAAAAAAAACGGAAATTCAAAAAATCACATGTGCTTTTGGTGGCCGTTTTTGTCCCCTCGGCTGATGACTAACTGAAGTCTGTACCCTTCTTAACCAAATATATTCAGGTAGAAAAAGGATGAATAGTGGGATCAATAGACAACGGTGTTTACTGTAACCATATGGTCACGCTCGTCCTTGGAGGGTTAATGAAATAATAATAATCGATGTTTTACATTTTAACAGTGGCATAATGAATTCAGAAGTAACATAAATATATACGAATATCTAAGAAATAAAAAACATAATACATGTAGAGTATTTTTAAGACTTGAAATTAAACAAGAACTTTGAGCGGAGTACAGAGGTATTATATATCGACTGTGGAAATGAAAAAGGACGTAACCTACAGTTTTTTCAAAACAGCTTTTTTTCGATAATCACAATGTATTAAACTTGATACACGTTATATCAAAAGGGTGCAAGCTGCAAATGCTGAATTAGTATCTAAATTTAGCTTTTAAGTTTGAAAAAGATGACCTTGTAAAAAATTGAAACCAATAAAAATATTGAAATAAAAGATTTTCCTAGACAATGTCTTTATTATATTAGATAATGTCAATTAAACATCAGTTGTTAAGTCTACGTGCACTTAAAGATTGTGTATAATTCATAATTAACATATGTCCCAAAATCATCGAAACACGTTTTTTGTGCCTCCTGTAAAATTTGATATGTGTGGACTACGTCATTTTCCCTTTCCACAGTTAATATATATAACGAATCGGTATGGTGACTATTGGTAAGCTAATCGATGTACGGTCAACTTTAATGAAATGCACCAGATAAGACTAGTCTAGAAAATCAGTAAAATCTTTTTCGTACGCACATTTTTTAAGTACATATAACAAAAATGCGGACTTTCGACAAATATATTTGATAATTTAACCTTTACCTATGCCGTATTTAAATGAAAATAAAACAGTTATCCAAAGAAATGATTTTTATTTAATGAAGGCTGAGACTTAAAACATTGTACCATTGTATCGGATTTTTTTAAAACCTAATCTGATAAAACAAAACAAAATCCGCGTAAATAAAATTTATCCTCTAGCCTTGTTATGTTGTTAAGTAAATCAAAAATAAAAAAAAACTTTTTATATTTTTTTCACCTTTCGCCCAAAACAACTTAATCTACCACTAAACTTTGGGGTATTATATAGTCACTTTATTAAAAAATACCAAGTTGAGAATCGCTGACTTAATTAAATTATTGATTTACAAACATAACATACTATTTTTTATCGCACATCACAACCGCCAGTGAAAAAAAAAACAGTAAAATAAAAATTCGATAATAATATAAAATTATTGCTTTTTGCAGAAAGTTTATATAAATAAGAAGCTAAAATACAAGTTCATAGACGGAAGAGTTTTTAATAATTACAATAATTATGTTAAAGAATCTATATTATATTTAAAAAAAATGATTAGCTACAATGGTGGTGGGGGTCTTATTTTACGAATAATTACAATATTAAAATAGATGCCATATTGCGTATAATATCATATTTTTAATTTCAATCAATTACCAACATTATTTATGAATTCAACGACAAGTTCCTTATATCGTATACACAATAAAACAACAAGCTATCGTCATTATTCCGGCACAAGTTGGTAACTAACAGATAAAGTTACTAACATCGATATATTATGTTACATAGATAATTTATTAAAATACAAAATATAGATGCATTAATGACAATCTGACACAAATAAGAGTATAAAATTAACAGACAGGGACAATTGCCTTCCTTGAAGCCAGCATTAATAATAATTGCCTATTAAAATAAATCCGTTTTTAGGCGAACTGGCATAATGAATGCACTAACTGAGATATTCCAGACAAAGAATCTCTTTGTATGTATACTTAAATCATGATCCCGGGATTTCGGTATTGAACATTCAACATAAAATTGTGTATAAATTGGGATTCGGGATTGAGTAGTTTTTGCTCGGCTATTTATAAATCTTAGGATTTGAAAAACCCAGAAAATTTGGCGAATTTGCTAAAAACGAAACTTTTTTTAGCTCCTCCAGGATTTGCCATTTTAATAAACCACAATTTGGAACCTTTTTTTTAACCCTCGCTCAACATTATTTAATTTCCTCAATCCCGAAATCCCGGGATTAGTACTGTGACAATTCCGGGATTGGAGGCCCTAGTTATTTACGAGAATAATTACAATATTCCATACAATAAATATGAGTGGCAAGAAACATAACAGTAATTCGATGTCAGATACTATGACTTTGTCTTGCTTACGAGCTCCCAGACATTGATGCAGTCGATCGCCTTCTGCAGTTCAGCCTTAATTTGTGTCTCCATCATCGGAATTGCGATGTTTTTAATATGGCCTGACACCCAGGTGGAAATCGTCGACACCAGCCAGTTGAGTGGTCCCAAGCCAGTAATATGAATGTCCACGTCACTGTTAAAAAATGTGACATTTTATTACGCCAAATACATATTACAAAAAACGATTATAATTTCACATGTTATCAGTACTGTTTCATTATTTTATAAAAAGTTTCGCTCAAGTATTTCAGGCTATTTTAAATCAGGTCATATTCACGATTCGTTTATACCAGTTATGCACAACCAATTAATTAATTTTTATAATATTTTGGGGTAGGTTTGTCAGATTTCTTGCAAGTCAAACCGGGACATTTGTCCGATTTGCTGACTTTCGAATCCAATATCCCAAGATTTACCGATTTCCCCAAATAATCAGCGTGGGTCGTAAACGGTAAAATTTGGGCGTCCTGAAAGGTTTGTTCGGGACACCGGGACACGAGACTCAAAACCGGTGACAGTACCGGTTAATCGGGACGTCCGGCAACCCTATTTTTGGGGGGCAATGCTTGACTCATTAAAAGTTTGTCTTAACAGTTTCTAAAGGTAAAAAGGGGCACAACAGACGATTGTTTCACGATTTATTGAAATTATTGTTCACAAATTTAGAGCGTTCCTATTGAAAGACCCTACATAACAGAGGTCTGCACGAGCCCAGGCCTAGCCCTCGGGCATCTATCCGGCCGGCCCGCGGGCCGGGATCGGGCGGGTAAGCACAATTGACATTCGGGCTCGGGCCTGGCCCGGGTAAGAAATTTATTTCTTCAAAAAAATATTTCAGACTTTATTCATGTCATAAGTCAGCCATGATTCGTATTATTACCAGTTCTATAGAGAATCGTAAATTTATAAAAAACGGGTTTTTTTCGGACTGAAGAGTATAAATCTGGGTTTCGGGTCGGGTTCGGGTAACAAGTGTGGTATTAGACCCGGGCCCAGACCGGGTCGGGCCTGAATCTTTCGGGCTTGGACCCGGTAATTTTGTAAAATTTTGACCTCTACTACATATGTTAAAATTAAATGATTGAAAAAATTCTTAGGAGTCGGAGTCGTTAATTATTTTTAACATGGAGTCGGATTCGGAGTCGTCTTTTTTTACCAGACTCCACAGCCTTGGTATTAACAGTTTCTAAAGCAATGACTGAATGAATAAATGTTATATTTTAATTTAAAAAAATTACTCATTTATTTGTTAAATGAGTAAAAAAAATAATTGTTTAAATGTCACCATGAAAGAAAAATTTACGCTCGCATAGAATTTTTGAGCGGCAGTAAGTCGAAAATGGCGTAAGAGTTAGTGCGACTGCCACAGTAAACCCGCAGAAGTAATCAAATACTCAATGGAATCAAATTTGAAACGTCACATACCCGAAGTATTCAATTTTTAATTCGTCTATTGTGGCGAAGTTCCGCCACTTGTTCACCCCGGCAGATATTTTCATGTGGATCGAGTTCTCGCCGATAATCGCCTCGATCCTCCCCGTCGGTCCAATTTTCATGAATTTCAGCCTGTACTCGTCGAAGCCAACCTGTAGGCGACAAAAATATACGAATTTAATAAATCATTTCAATAGGTATAGAGAATTCACATGCACACTTTTTTTACTAATTGTATTATCTAAATTCTTATTGATACACATTTATAATATCGACTGTGGAAATGAAAAAAAACGTAGCCCACAGTTTTTTCAAGACAACTTTTTTCGATAATCACAATCAACGTTGGGAAGTCCCCGCGCACTCATTCCGGGTTGGCGCGCACTACAAGACGTTGTTCAATCAATATTTGATCGGTCCGCGTAGCCTTTGAAATTTCCGCGCAGCTAACCACTTGCCTTAAAGGGAACATTAATCACAATAAATGCAACTTGATACACGTTCTATCAAAAAGATTTAAGCTGCCAATGTCCATTCAGTATCTTAATTTAGCTTTTATGTTTGAAAAAAGATGAGCTTGTGAAATTTGAAATCAAGAAAAAAGACTGAAAAAAGGTTTTTCCGTGACAATTTCTTTAATTAATATTAGATTATGTCAATAACGCACCAGTTTAGAAGTCTTCGTGCACTTCATGGTTGTGTAAATTTCATAATTTGCATATGTCCCAAAATCATCAAAACACGATTTTTGTGACTCATGTAAAATTTGAAGAGAACAAGATTGTGATCGATAGTATTGACGGCGCTTTAAAAATGATATCAACTCACCCTCATTTTGGACAACCCCATCGACACCATCATCGACGACTTGCTAACACCCTGCGTCAGCGTGACGTCGTTCGTTCTGTCTATGGTGGAAAGATCCAGCAGCCACCCGTCGATCGTTTCGAATTCCCCCTGCCATGTGATAAGGCCGATCTGAGAAAATAAAACCGTTATTTACTGCTTCAATAATGAAATCCATCACATGCATAATGGTGCAGTAAAAATGTGCATGCAGCAAGCGAAGCATTTTTAAATGGCACGTATAAACCAGCTGCATTATTTATTATACGTTTCAGCCTGCATAATCACTTTAAATGGTGTTAACTGCAGATTCTTAAATACTCCATCTACACCAGCCATACTCAACCTGCGGCCCAATCAGCTCTTATGTGCGGCCCAAAATAATTATAGTCATCAAATATTTTTAAAAGATAGTTAAAAGTTTGACTCAATATCAAAATTCACATTAATTTTTAAGTAAACGATTTAATATTTTGGATACATTGGTATTTTTGTGTACTTTTTACGTATTTTTTATTTGTTGATCATTGTTATTTTTTACTATAAAAAATACATGAATACATATGTACATATTTACATAAAATAAAATAGTTTTATTTTGACATCATAATATATACATACGTATGTGTGCAGTCAAGTATGTGTTATGTTTATAGTTTACTATAAATATGTTGCGGCTCACGTAGAGAAGCAAAAAATTGAATGCGGCCCGGAGGAAAAAAAGGTTGAGTATGGTTCTATTGGTTTTATGGTTCTATGGTTCTATGGTATTCTGTTCGTATTGGAACTCGAACCCGTGAGATACGTCTCGGAACCCAATGACGCCGACCGCTGCGTCACGGTCGATTGAATCGATTTTGAGATTTATTTTCGAAGGCATTGGTGTTTGTGTTGTCGAAATATTCTTTCCCAACCTTCCCAAAACTGCTGATGATATTACATGTCCATTTGAAGGTCACGTGATCCACATTGGGAGCGAAAACGTTATTTTATACACGAGAAGTTTTAGGAGCAACTGTCCAGGAAATGGTGACGTACACTTAAGGGTGCAAAAAAACAATTTCTCAAAATGAACGAAAAGCTTCTATGAGTTGAGTTCTACTCGCTCTCCATATGACGCATAACAGTATTATAATAAACATTATCTAACTTATATATCTTACAAATTTAACTAAAAAACATAGGAGCATAACTCACCTCTATCAAAGTCGTAAATGTGAACAGACCTTAATGCCGAATCATAAATATTTACATAAATGGAAAATTCATAAGATTATAATATAAGAACCAATTTAAAAAATCTGGCAATACAATTTTACAATACATACATATAATGAAGAAAATATAAAACACTCAAATCTTTTTAACACGGTAGATACGTTCCAGAAAAAAACTGTGTAAAAAATGATAATTTATAGAAAATTTTTATGGTAGGTTCACTGAATTAAAACGTTTATCTGAAAAAAGTATTTGTAAAATGCTGAAAGCAATGATTTTATATTAAATTTGAATCGTTAATATTTTTTACATTCGCACAAGTTTTGTTACTAACGACCCGGGTTGTGAATTTCGGCATATTAGGACGTTCAAGTGCACGGATGAATTTGAAATAACGCTTAATAAATAAGCGTATCGTGTACATAACACTTAGTTAAAAGCCATTGATGGCAACATGAATTAATTTTACTAATAATTAAATTTTAACGACGACGAATTAGTTGCGTAATGATATATTGTCCATGCATTCAAGCAAATTATAAACAGGAAAAATTGAATTCAGCTAGTGTGACAATGCGACGTATTTAAATTAAACTTAACGAGAAATGGCGTACAATATGAACTACCTTTTTCTTAACGATTAAAATTGTATATACTAGTTTTTAATCATATTATGCAGGGCCGTCTTTAAGAAACAAATAAGTTAGAGCATAACATTTTTTTACTTCCTCATTCGAAAATTGTAAGAGATAAATAATTTAACCTACGATATTTAGAAAAGAATAGCCATAATTGCGGCCTTTGAATGAATCTATAATAAATTTGGAAAAAATCAGTAATATTTTTCTACAATCAAATTGGTTATTGAAATTTATTTGTGAATTAAGATTTACTAATTCGAATAGCATCATTATGAAGGAAAAATCATTGTAACCAGGGCATCCAATTCCACACGATTTTGTGATCCAGGATTTCGGGATTGATCATTCACCGTAAAATCATGTTAATTCTTTCGTGAGATTTTTGAAAAATTTTCAATGTTTTCAATTTTCATTGTAATCACAATTAATTAGAGATCCCGTATTTGATCACTGGGAAAAAATCAGAAATTGAGTGATTTTAAAATATTGTTTTTAGCTCGCTCCTCCAAAAAAAATGCGGATTCACAGTTTTTAGCTCTGACTGTCAGTGACTCATTACTTATTTAAATTCAGGGCAAAATTATTTATTACGGGATTCAACGATTTTTTTTAATTGTTAGCCTGAGTCCCGAAATCCCGGAATTGGAGGTTCTAATTGTTACCAATTGAATACACGTTGAGCCTATCTTCGTACCCGACCATATGATATTTAAAAACTCGTATAAATTATTTTTTATCTTACCTTTTTGCTAAAGTTGGCTTGCATATTTGGTAATCTGACGACTTCACATCTTTTCTGTAGTAAATTTTTTCTTACTTCCATTAAAATAACGTCAACCACTGCATTACCACTGGATGATGCCAAAGCAACACGCGTACTACAGAATAAAAAAAAAAGTCACAATTCAATCACCGTTTAAAATGCACGATATCATAAGCTAGGTGGTGATAAATTTTCTACAGAAATATATAATCCACATCGATAATTCCAAAAACCCAATCTGTACATTTTACTTCAATTAACATTTAAATAATAAGCGAGATGGAGATAATTGTTTTCGTGCGATAAATTTTCCGCGTATAATTTGACTAAGATTTTTGTCGTGCGACTAACTATTCGCTTAGAAATTTTCATTAACCGCTCTTACAACATTTGTAAGATAAACATTGAGATTATAAGTGAGATGGAGATAAATTTTCTTTCGCGATAAATTGTCCGCGAAATATTTTTCATAAACCACCCTGTCAATCTCACGGAAATTAAAATATAAATCATAATCTAGGTGAATTTTATCGTGCGATCAATTTTCCGCGGAGAATTTTCCTTGATACAAACTGACAATTTTTTGTAGATGATCGTTGAAATTATAAGCTGGATTATGTTTAATTAAATATACGCGACGAATTTTCTATAAAAAGACTTTTTTCTGCGCACTCTTTTGATTGGTCAAACAAATCGACTATAGCAACAATAAAAAAAATAGCCGTAATTACTATACTTTAGTTTTATACTAAGTAAGAATTATATGCAAAAATCATTTTAGAGTCCCCCCATAATTAATGTATATGTATGTCTTAATCCACGATTTGAGAATAGTCCAGTTGTTATATAAAAAAGCAAAACCTCACAGTTGCGTTTTTTGTTATTGCCATCAACTTCAAATCACCTCAATAGCAGGTTAAGCTTGCAGCAATCAATTGGCAAAGCTATCTTAAAATGGATTTTTTTAAATATTAGATTACACCACTACTTTTCTAAGTGATACATATTATATGAAAGGTACCTGAGTACGAGATACACAACTTTACTTTAAGTATTCTTAAATTTAAGACGACTCGCGTTTTCTCGTATCCGACAAGCACGTAAAACGTTATTGACACAAAAAAGCAGGTGATGCAAAAAATACATACGAATTTTATGACAGAACCGTCAACAAATTAAACGAGGTAATTTAAAGTATATACATAGACCAGCATTTTCAAGTGAGCCGGAGAATTGAAATGATGAGGAAATAAAATTTTAATTTAAAAAAAATACGCGAGATTTTTCCGGGTATCAGGTGGATATGTTAATAAAAGTATGGATCACAAACATAAAAGCCAAGTAAAATAAACCAGTACAGAACGTGAAAAAGCGGTGAAGCATAACATATATAAATAAACAGTAGAGTGAATTTAACCATTTCACTATGTTTTTAGGTTAATATAACAATTAAGTGAAACAATAATCAACATTCATTTAACTCTCGCGGCTCGGAGACTAGAAAAATACTTCTCGGCCGATGGGGGTTTTTTAGGGACCCCAGTGGTTTCCTCATTATTGGCCTTATTCTTATGAATTTCAAAAAAATAAATAGTCTAAGGGCTTCAAAATATTTCTCTGCATCATTCCTCATACATTTTTATAAAAATCCGTGGTTTTTTAATAAATAATCATATTTTAAGTTGCGCGTAAAATATACGTCGATTCAGTGCAAATATCAATGTGTTACTGGCGCGCTTTGCTTAGCGGCGTTCAGCCTATTATCTTACGAACGATCGCTGATAAGCGGGCGCTTATCTCGTATCGTATGTATATAAACTACAAAAGGTCCAAAAAACTATGATATAAGAATACCTTAATTATAAACATTGTATCACCCATATTAAAATAGATATTTAAGAAAATGTGGGTATTGGGGTCGCATTTCTTGAGCTTAGAACCGGAAAAGTTAAACTAATTAAGGTATTCGAAGAGATTATTAAATTTAAGAACACTAAAAGATGTTCGCTTGATAATTTGAAACAACCACGAAACAATCTTTATTTGATTGTTTCATTTCAATCCTGCTTTGAATAATGTGGTCGCGTAATTGGCTTATTATTTTAATACCCTTTATATCTTAACTTATCTCTTGTAATATATATCGCACTTCTTGCGTTGATAGACTTTAAAAGCCAATGCCTATCCAAGACCAACCGAGTACGCAGCCGACAGAGTAAGCTCGGCCGAATACAAAACAATCTGAACACGACATCCGAGATTTGGCCGAGCGATCCGACGAGTGATTCAAACGTGCGAGTGAATAGAAACCGTTTCTATTTCCTCAGTCGAGACAATACCTCCACCACACGTAGCACGTTATTGTTCACGTTTTTCGCGTGTCAGAACAGGCGTTTGATGAGTGTTTATAAATCGAACGGAACGCACGTAAAAATGAACAGAATAGCAAAAAAAACGTGTACAAGTTAACTCGGTGAATATTGCTAATCGGCCGCATACTCGGTTGGTCTAAATGAGGCGTAATTGCGGTAATTAATTATCTGTTGGACTTACCTAAATGTTTCAATAAGCTGATGATTTTCTCCCAAGATCTCACTGACGGACGTAGTTCTTTGAAGGACTTCATTCAATTGGGCGACTAATTCCCTCTGAACGCGATAAAACAATTCAGTTGTAAATGTTTGTACTAGTGGTAATTTATCTAAAAGAACAACACAATATTTATTTATAATGACTTAATTAATATATATTATAAAAATACCGAATAAAAAAAATGTGCGCGTACTTACCTAAAGAATTTTTGGAAACTTGACTTGTGACCATCTCATCACCTCCATTTGGTTTAGGGACATAGTGGAAGACCTTTAAAAACAATTTTTATTATGTCAGTTTAAAAAAACATAATGTTACAATTGAAAAATTTAGCCACAACTTTTTTACGTGCGTATAGAGAAGAGTTGATTGTATTGATATTTCATACTTACATTTAGGTTAACTTCGTCGACGTGTATACTTAAATCTGTATTTAATATGTAAAGAGAATCATCTTTGATTTCTAACCCTGCAGTCCCGTCAACTTTGACGCCAGAGAATATAACCCTGAAAAAAAAATACACACCTCAATAAAAAATAAACTTTACATTTACAGTGAAACGCTGATCGTACTGGCACTCATAGATTTCTCGCATTCACCGTTCATATTTAAATATATGTACAGTGGAACCTCGATTTTACGTTTTTCAAGGGACCGTAATAAATGAAGGAATAATGCGGAAAATCTTCAAATAATACCGAAAAAATGTTTAATTTTCAAAAAACTTATTTATTTGTGTAGCTAAATGCGATGTAAAACTATTTGAGCGAAAAAAAAATATTCTACAAAAACGGTCAATCGGGATAATAATTGGGACGGGACGATAATGTTTAGGTGATAGATCGAGGAAATCAGTAAATCGGGGAATGATACACGGGGAATTATTAAATATTGATAGGTCTTGGTCGTGTAAAAAATAAACGATCCATGCAAAAAAACGCGAAACGAAATGCGAGGCAAATCTATTTATGAAAAACATTCAACGAAAACGGTCAATCGGGGAACGATTAATGCGGGATTCTTTTACATTGTTCTTATGGGTGTTTGGCCGGGACTATGAAAAATAAACGATCCATGCGGGAAAACAAACAATCCGAGAACGGTAGATCGGGGTTCCACTGTATTTCCAATTTAAAAAGCTGATTATTGTAGTAGGCACAAGAAGAAAAGTGAAATAATCAATTGCGACGGTTGATAATTGTGATTCCACTAAAAATAAAGGGTGCAAAATGTTTGTATATCACAACAATATTGCACTGTAATTTAAAAAAAAAAACACAATATTCCTTTGTGCCAATTTCCACTTTTAATTTTGCAAGATCAGGACCGGTTTCGTTCATGGCAAGCATTTTAAACTGATAAGAAATACAAATTAACAGTGTTATTTATACAAAGCAAAATGAAATAAAAAGTAAATAACATAGTTAAATTTTGTTTCTTATCAGTTGATAATAATGCTCGTCATGATCAAAACCGGTCCTGATCTTGCAAAATTAAAATGTTGAAATTAGTACAAAGGGATATTGAGTTTTTTTAATATGTTGCCTTTCCCCAAGTATTGACATTGAACACCCTAAAAGTGATCGAACTGTAAAACTTATTTTTATTACATATTCTGTAATTGGTCGGCTGGCGTGAAAAGCTTTTAGAATGTGTATTAAAAAAATAGTTTTAATTAGAATCTGATTTACATTACACGACAACCATTAAACCGTGTAAGAAGATACTTTAGTGCAGTGGAGGGGAACCTGCGGCCTCTTGGCTACTCTGATGCGGCCTTTTCACTTGATCAAAAAATTATACGCAAGCGTTTGGAAAAAGAGCGTAATCAATCCATTTTAGTTCGACAGTCGAAAAAAAGGGAGGTGTTAAAGTTTTCTTTACTGCGGCCTTATGTTGACTCAGATAAATGAATGTGGCCTTTATAAATGAAAAGTTTCCCTACCCCTGCTCTAGTTATTAGGTAGAAATGTCTTACCTAATACGGCCATCAGCCGTAGCCGGCAGCAAAGCTTGCAGGGCGGGACAGGCAGCCCTATAGGCAGCTTCGACGATTAGGGCACCATTTCCCGCCCCTGCCGCCACCGAGAGCTTCATGCCGGCCAGTGAGAGATCCAAACGAGACAGGTGAAACGCTGTACAGCCGTACACAGCAAGATTTGACAGCGATCTGATGGGAAAGGAAAATATAATGATAATATTGATGGTAATAAGTAAGACTAGTCGCTTTGAAAAAAATACGAAATTTGCAACATTCATGGTTTATGGCCCAACGATCTTTTATATTCACAATGACTATAACGAGACAATGCATAAGAATTGTATTTAGCCGAGAGCAGTTCTGCTCGACGACCCACCATATATTTTTTTTCTAAAATTAATAAAACGTATAAAAACGACCCTTAACATAATGAAAATGACTCTTTAGCTGACTTCCTTGTGTATTGTATGTATATTTACATGTATGGATATGGTATGTGGGGAGGCATATATATAATAATATGATTTGAATATTAATATTATGGTGTCTCCGTAAACTGGCTTCACTGAGGATACTCATCTCTGTAACGATCACGCCCTTCCGTCGGCAGCGATGGTAAAATAATGTAAACGACCAAAAAATCAGCAATGAAGGAGACTCGAAGGGCTTACAGTTTCAAAAACTTGATATCAATAAAAAACCCCTGTTTTGAATATTACAATTATTTTTATATTATTTAATTAAAAACGTTAATATTTTTACTCGATATCGGTTTGGTTGCAAATAAAACGATTTTATGTTGAATTGGAAAAAGTCCAAAAACCCGGGATCACAAAAAAGGTCGTAGCAATAAGAGAAGTAAGTATCTAACATGACAAAATCAATCTCAAACAAGTGAATTGTAGTTGAATTGACAAATTAATCACTAAGGAGCGATACGTAAAATTTCTATTCAATTGTCTACTTATTTATGATATTACCGATTCTTTCATCCGAACATTATTTTTTGACGATCGATTCTCTGAGAGTCATTTGCTTTCTCACCATGCCTGCTATACACATATCAGTATTAGAGTGGTAAGACAGGTGACTTAAATTTCAATTATAATATCGACTATGGAAAGGAAAAAGGACGTAACCCTCAGTTTTTCTAAAACAGTTTTTTTTCGATAATCACAATGTATACAAACAACTTGACACACGTTCTATCAAAAGGATGGAAGCTGAAAATGCCGAATTGGTATCTAAATTTAGCTTTTAAATTTGAAAAAGATGACCTTGTAAAAAGTTAAAACCAAGAAAAAAGACTGAAATTAATTTAATTAATATTAGGTTATGTCAATTAAACACCAGTTTAGAAGTCTCCGCGCACTTCAAGGTTGTGTATAATTCATAATTTGTATATGGCCCAAAATCATCAAAACATGTTTTTTGCGCCTCCTGTAAAATTTGATATGTGTTGGTTACGTCCTTTTTCTTTTCCACAGTCGATACTATTTCCCTGCTATTGAAAAAAACAGCGTTTGAATGAGAATGTGAAAAACCAAGTGATTCGGATCGATTGTAAGTACGTATTTTTAATTAAGACGAAAATATGACTCGTTCATCACAAATGTACGTTCATTTGGATTCGTTATGTATTGTACATTTCAACAATTTTACGAGAAAACTATTCTATCGCTGTGACGAATTTCACTTCATATTTACCAGTCTTTGAACTATTTAACTGTACACATGGTTTTCACAGCTTTATACTAACGTCTATAAAAATACTGAAAGGACTTAATCTGACGGAAAAGCTTGCTCTATCTGAAATCTAAAAGCTTGGAAAGTGAAAGCTTAAAACCATACGCTGGCGTAATATCGGAAAATCGAAATGTCTGAAGGATTTCGGATAATGCTCTTTTACGCATATCACAGCTACGTCTAGTCTGACAGAATACCAGGTAAGTGTTCAGGGATCAACGGATTGTGACAACGAATCTATTACTTCGGATTTATGTGTAGAATACGTGGCTTGTATATAGATAAGACCTGTGATAAGACTTATTGATTTTCTTTAGGTCTAAATTTCTTATGCATGATTATAGCGGTAAATATTGTATCTCCAATAATTATAATATAAAGAAAATTGAATTTGTAAGTTCGCAAAAAAGATTTTGTGATATCAAAATTAATGTTTAATTTTATATTTAATAAGGTTTTTTACACACTGCAAATCTTAAAATAAGTAAAAACTTTCTGAATTGTAATGAACATTTTCATTTAGTATACAGATGAGTATATTGTTAGGGTAATGAAATATCTGTGCTCATAAAAATATTGTCATATAAATTTCATCTCTATAGTACAAAGATACCTAGTATACAAAAATGCTTCATTAAACTCTGTTCGATGATTCTTTCGTACACGAACTTACCGCACAAGAACTCTCCGCACAACTATTATCCCTTTCGTATTCCACAGTATTAAATACACATGACAGAACCCCATAGCGACAGGACTGACAAATACATTTAAAATAAGTTGCTGAAATTAACCAAAAATACACTTCTAAATAATGGTAATTTGTTTCCAATTATTTTATGATAATACAAAGTGATCTTGATACAGAGACATTGTCTGATGACGTATTCTTTTCTCATCTGTCTTAACGATATACAAATGAATAATAAATGTTGAGAAGTGTAGCGCTAAGCTCTCAAAGTGTCGAAAAGTAAATAAACTTAAGCGAAAAGATCTTCAACGCGAGTACAAATGGCAATTTATTTGCGAGCTCAAATCACAAAGCAGGTGAGGTTAGAGATGAGTTATCGAAAGATAAGTAACGATTTGTACTGTGCCAGAAACACGTAAAGTAACTGTATTATTTATGAAACGTTACTTTTATGTAAAAATGACCACGACGCTACTGTCGTCAGAATCTTTGAGATATTTTATCATCATTTAAATCATATAACTGATATTCTTTAAGTGATGAACATAGAACTAGGGCATCTAATCCTGGAACTTTTTTTGTGGTCCCGGGATTTCAGGATTCACAATTTTTCGCGTCCTGGAATCAGGGCTGTGGTGTCTTGTAAAAAGAGACGACTTTGACTCTGACTCCCCAAAGAAATTGTTCAATCATTTCATTTTATCTTATTTAGATTAGTAAATACAAATTTTTTATTGTTAATAAAAATATTTTACATTACAGCTTACGCCAATGCGTCAAATATTTTGAAGTTGAAAGATCATATGAGATTAACTCAACGAGAATTTATGTAACAAACACCATGTCTTAGATTTCAAATTTAAATTTTAAAAATCCAATTTGACATTGACCTTACCGGGAATCGAACCCAGACTCACCTGATCGGTAGAGCAAGCTCTAACCAACTAGACCACAGCGGGATTATGTATATATGTATATATCAGATCATCGTCAGTCAGCCTAGCATGCAGTGGCAACACTATGGGCTATTGTAGTTTTAATACACATCATTAGATATACTTTTTAAAAATGGTTTAGAGTCGTAATATTTTCCGATTCACGATAAAATTTCCGACCCACGACTCCGACACCGCAATCCACATCCCGGGAATGATCATTTACCGTGAATTCTTAGAGAAATTTGGGATGTGGGTTTTCGGGGTCCTGGAATAGATTACTAGGAAAAAAGGTAAGAAATGTAGAAGGAGAATAACTTTTATTTAGCACGCTGGCGGATTAAAAAAAAAATCAAAAAAACGATGTTGACAACTCGACCACTCTCATATACTACAGATTCAAACAGATTCAAACAGACATCAAACAGATTAACAAAAAAAAAATGCGTTTCCAGCACAATGTGATTTTTCGAGATTGAACAAATGTAATTAGCTGTCAGGTACTGATTTAATATTTAAAATATCGATACCAAAGTAACGAAATAACGATAATCGAAAACTTCTCTAAATGAGATTTTTAAAAAAACAGTACGCAGCCGTTGGTGTATTTCAACATTGTCACATCATTTTGTAAATAAACAGCAATCCAGATTTTGATTTTTGCTACGGCAAATAAATACAATGGAGATTATTGAATTTAAGACGAGACAGTGCGTATGGGATACGCAAAGATTCAGAAGCTGAAATTGAATTTTGAGCACTTTTGATAAGAAAATCTTTCTTGAAAATTTCACATCGCACCGCGTAGAAAAAATAAAACAAATCACTTTTAGTGAGTAGACTGAATTGTGGAAGATACATTTTTTAATCATAAATTTTGAAGCACTAATGAATAAATTGATAATGAAAACACGTGTACATACTTTGTCTAGTTACGTCAAATGATCCTTAACAATTAATGTCGTTCTTTGATTAAAAAAAAACATTTCAAATATCACTACCTGAAAGCATCAGTGAGACATTTTTTAATTACATGTTACAGGTGTTAAACTTTTTAATTTCGTGTAATTATAGTCACTTCTACTGTAATTTGTAAATTCTTTTCAATGTCAATTGTTGTTTACACCTTTTCATTTCAATTTGTTTTTGTATTTTTTTTATCATGTCCGCTCCCATTATGGAGTATATGGACTCCTAATGGAGGTATCACAACAGAAATTTTTCTACGAGAACTGTTTGTTACTCAGTCGCTTTTTTTTTAAATGAGTAGTAAGAAAAGAAGGATAAGTCTAGAACAGGACTAGTGGTTGACTAATCACTATTGTTACACCCAGATATTAAAGAATCAGAAGGATGGGAGGAAAGGAAATAATGTGAATTGACATCACAAACACCCAGTATTCGATCACAAATTTGAATTGAATAACTCTCAAGTTCACTGTGATCTTACCGGGAATCGTACCCAGACCTGCGTGATCGGTAGAGCAAGCTCTAACCAACTGAGCCACAGCAGGCGACAACCCTTGATATTTATTTTTATTTTTTTTGATGTCCAACTAATTAACTGGATGATCCATATATCAATCACCGTTAGTTTGTGTTTTTTAACCCGATACTTATAGCTTTATACCCACGCTGAAAAGCGAAGTTGCGCGACTGACTTCCGAAGAGATCTAGCTAAGCACATTCGGTCGAGTAGTGAGTACACAAAAAGAAATGCTATGTAACATTAAAGTAACCATCTCGTTAAACGAAATGGAATGTGTACTGTGTAACAAACAAGTACCTAACTTTGATTGTTCGAAAATCGTTTACATATTATGAACATGCCAATTCGAAAACAGTGCGAATAAAAAATTGATAAGCAGGTAAATAAGCAGGCGAAATACATAATATGTAAATACATATTCTTTTATCGTGGGATTCATTGGAAAAGCGAGGGAAAAATTCAAATACGCGCGTATTCTGAGCATGGTATCTGTTTGTTCTGCCTAGGGACTTCAATACCGGTATTACCGAAACCGGTATCCCGGTATTCATGGTATGTTTTCAATACCGAAATATGGTTTAAACAGTAAAAATACCGATGTTTCAATGTTGAAAACTAAAGATATTCAAAGCCGCCTGAGTGGTTGAGTAGTCAACGTCGTTGGCTTCGGTTACGGAGGTCGCGGGTTCGAATTCCAGTACGGACAGTTTTATAAATTGATTTTTCAATCGATTTATGAATTTCTGTTCGAAGGCATGGATGTATGTGATGTCTTGAATTCCCCCCTCTCATCCTATCCTATGAATGGGGCGTATGGAGAGCGACTAGCTAACCACTAGTTCTGTCCTAGCCCTACCCTTCTATTCCTACTCTCTTTGGAAAAAGAGAGGTTGAGCAACTGAGTAACAAGCAGTTCTCGTAGAAACACTTCTGTTGAGATAAACTCTATCAGGAGTCCATATGCTCCACATTGGGAGCAGACATGGTAAAAAAAAAAAAGATATTTCAATACAAATTTTCGCGATGAAATATATGAAATATTTTAAATCTGCTGAGATCTGAATCAATTCAATAATAACAGGTTCCAGAAACAATGAATCTTTTGAACAATGTATTATTTTAAGAAATCGTATATGAAAATGTATATTTTTTAGGTTGAAAAAACTGGTTTGAAGTTTGGCAAATTTTACCAAAAACCGGCTTTTTAAAAACCGATGAGTCTTTTTTCCAATCCCAGTAGACATAGTTTTTTTAAATTGATTGATGAATTTCTACCCGAACGCATGGATATGATTCGAAAAAATTAATTCCCCGTGACGATTTTTCTCTGAGAAATACTGATTGTGAACAATTCCAAATTGCCACAATTGATTTAAATATGATAACAGTCAAGTACAGTCAACGCCAACACTTCACCCGTTAACAGCTAGAAAAAAATAACGTTTTTTTCCTGTAAGCTAGCATTTTTTTAAAAACTAATAAAGGAAAACTTAATATTCATTTTGTGAGTCCTTAAGAGATGTCGGACCCTTTTTCAATGATGCAAACTCTAAAAAATATTTATTGACGTCGTAATAATGACAACACGCTGGTGGGTAGCGCGTGTGGTTAGTAGGTATGCGACACACCGATGGGTCGTTAGCTTTAGAGTGGTTAAATCATAAATCCATTGCGGTTTACCTTAATCAGTATTTTTAAACTAACATACTTAATGTATATTGGTTAATAAGCACTTACATCTGATTTCCGTCATTATCCACGTAGAATACATCACTAAGAGAGACCGGGGTTTCGTCATCTTCGCTCATTGATGATTTCTGTACAGCTACGTTTGTGAACCCCTGGAAATTAGAAAAAATATATTAGTATATTTTTCGCCATCTCCGCTTTTACTGTGGACTCATAATGAATTATATTATCTCAACAGATTTCGACGAGAAATTCGTGTTGCTCTGTTGACGAACAGCTCTTCTTCGAAGAAAGTAAATGTTAGGGCATTTAATTAACCGATAAACGCTAAATAGTCTCCCTCATCCCTTAATCGCATTCATTTAATAATTTAAAACATTTCTTAGATGATTATTTATAAATAAATACATGTATATTTTTTAATGTTTTGCTGATAGTGACTATATTAGTCACTCATATGCAAGGAAGATCATGGTTCATTAGAAGGGATGGTAAAAATATTTAATTCATTAAATATTGATGTATTCAATACACAAATAACGTGTTTTTTTGTATTATAGAAATATCCAAATTAAAAAATAATAATAAAACAAAAATAGCAACATCTACACAAACAATGAAAAGTATATTATACCCAAATATAATATACAATCTTAAATTTGAATAGCTTAAATTTTGTATATTCACACAAGTTCTGTCACTAACGATCGCCTTATGGCATCTTGAACAACTTCACTAATATTTATTGCAAACATGATAATATTTCCGTTTTTTCTATAATAAGAAAATAATTAAGTATGTGATATTTTTCAAACTTCATCTCCATCGAGTATTAGCAGAATTATTGTATTTGAAATAAATAGCTTATTATCTTCCCACGAATAACTGACAGTGTAAATTTAAACTAAAATATATTCAATACATAAATAACATGACTATTTTGGCACGAACCTGTGTTTTTTTTTAGATATTAATAATGCAGTATAGATCAGAACGGTATAACAACATGTATTTCGAAACTGGTCAAATCCAGATGGTGTGAATCAAACATGGTCATCTCCAAAATAAAATTTTATTGTTTGTTAAGGAATTTTGATTTACTAACATTGCTCAAATCGAATTGGCGAATGGAAACCATGACTATAAAATAGCACAATAAGGAACCACTGGTTAAATTAATCTGGTGATTTACTCAATTTTAAGTATGATGAAGTATTATTATGTTTTTAAAAAATATATTTGGCATTACAGCTTATGCTAATGCGCCAAATATTTTAATGTTTGAAAGATCATACGAGAAAAACTTGATGAGATTTTTTTTATTGTAAGTCACTCGAGATAAACTCGGGGTAAATTGACATCACAAACACCCATGTCTTAGAGGTCTCAAATTTTAATTGAAAAATCTAAATTTGACAATGACTATACCGGGGATCGAGCCCCGACCCACCTGGTCGGAAGAGCAAGCTCTAACCAACTAGACTACAGCGGGCGACGATATTATAATTAATAAAAGCCATATTTGTCGATGGGTTTCCACAAGCATTTTCTCGCGGATCACCGGTTGGCGAAAGCTGTTGTAAACATCCAATAATAAGGCGTGCACTTTGGATTTTTATAGTTACACAGGTGCGGTATTTTTATAGCGTAATATATAATACATACGTCATAAAAATATCGCTCACCCAATGCAAAACAAACAAGACTACTAAAACCATAATCGTCTTTTTGAACGTGCAAACTCTGCCAACGAATAAAGTGTAGAATAATTCAGTCGCCAAGTTTCAGAAGCGACTAAACGAGATGGGGAATTAGTCACTTCTGCGTGAGCCTCTCTGGTCGATTGCCGTTTCCGATTGGTTCATTCGAGTCGTATCGAAAACGAATTATTTTTATAATCCATGTCCGCTTCCAATGTGGAGCACATGTCCTCCTAATGGTAATATGAACATTTTTTTTGGAGAGCCGTTTGTTACTCAGTTGCTCAATCTCGCTTTTCGAATAGAATAGAGATAATTATAGGGCAAGGGCAGGACTTATAGTTTACTAATTGCTCTCGTTACGTCCCGATATTTAAGGATTGGAAGGGTGGGAGTGAATACGCACTCATACCCTAGAACTAGGGTTTATACAAAAACCGACTTTTGAAAAAACCGGTTTTCAAGTGTTAATATTGTTCTAAAACCGGTTTTATCCGGTTTTCGAAGTTTTACAAAAAAATGGATAATTCAATTAAAATAGCGAAAAAAAGTTTAAAATTCTTTTTTATTTTGTTCATACATAATATACAACAAGAAATTATTGGGTGTTACTCTTCAGAAAATATGATTTAAAAAAACACAAAGCGTCCTCTGGTCGATCCATACAAAATTTTCTGATATCAAAAATACCCTTTCTCTGGTTTTTTAAGAGTTGTAGGTACAACCGGTTACAAAGTTTTAAAAAACCGGTTTTTGAATGCCGCAAATTTGGCCAAAAAACCGGTTTTGAATACTGACAAGCCCTACTTAGAACAGATCCGTCACAGTAGCTAACGATTTTGACCGTTGTGCCACGGACCCAAAATTGACTACTTTTAAGAAAATACATCAGAAAAATTAGCTTAGCAAACATATGAAGTTCGGTTCAATTGTCATCGAGTCATCTATTTTCTCACTTTGATTTCTACTGACAAAGCAGTAATTAAAGTGAGCAAAAGAATACTATATGTTTTTATTTTTTTTAGCCCATGTCCACTCCCAATGGTGAACATATGTACTCGTCATGGAGGTATCTTAAAGGCAATTTTTCTACGAGAAATGTTTGTTACTCAAAGAGAAAAAGTAGGGATAGAAGAATAAGATATAGGGACAGCACTAGTAGTTAACTAATCGCTCTCGCTACACCCAGTTATATAAGTATCGGAAAAAGTGGGAGGGAATTTTTAAACATCACAAACACCCATGCTTTCAAACAGAAATCGATAAATACTGTTCGTACTGGGACTCTAACCCGTGAAGTCAGGCACGGAAGCCCACAACGCTAACCTCTGCGTAATAGGACCAGACTTGTGGACTAAATTTCAATGTCTTCTCCGCGTTTTATTTGTTAATTTGTTCTGTTGCTATTGACAACACAGTGTCATAATGGGGGAAAGAATATTTGTTTTATTAATTTTATTTATTTTACGACGTTGCTATTGTATTCGAATGGGAAAGCAACTGGTTTGCGACAAGTCTAATATTTCCATGGCCGAACTTTACTCCAAAGATTAGATTTTGGATTTTCTTTGGATTCGTTCGTTCGCGTAAGTCACATGTGTAGTGGTGTATTATACAACAGCGATTGTATGTGTTTATCCATGTATGAAGAAAAACATTCAGCATGTTTTTAGTAATAAATTTATGTTAGAAAAATATGCTGCATACATAAATCAACATGCGGCTTATACCTACAAACCTTAAACGTTTTCTTTAAATCATACACTACGTTTTTCTTGTTGTTGTTTTTAATATTGAATAAGGAATGGTCTAACTTTTTGTTCTATAAACCTCATTTAGTTTAAATCATCCGAATAATTGATACATTTTTATCATAACGGTTAAGGTTTTCTTTCCAGTGGCGGATTTACCCATGAACGCAAGAGGGGCGCGCTTGTGGCCTCCAAATCTTGAGGGCCTCAAAGATAGCATATCGACTGTGGAAAGGAAAAAGGACGTAACCCACAGTTTTTTCAAAACAGCTTTTTATCGATAATCACAATGTATCAAACTTGATGCAAGTTCTATCAAAAGGATGCAAGTTGTAAATGCCGAATTAGTAACAAAATTTAGCGTTTAAGTTTGAAAAAGATGACCTTGTAAAAAATTAAAACCAAGAAAAAAGACTGAAATAAGGGTTTTTCCTATTCAATTTCTTTAATTAATATTAGATAATGTCAATTAAACATCAGTTTAGAAGTCTCCGTGCACTTCAATGTTGTGTATAATTCATAATATGCATATGACCCAAAATCATCAAAACACGTTTTTTGCGCCTCCTGTAAAATTTGAAATGTGATATATAAACCCTTATATTTTAATTTCAGTTTAAAGTATTTATTATTATTTTACGAAGAGGTTCACAGCACTTTTATGTCATTCGAAAAGCAAGGCCTCCAAAATGCAGAATACGCTACTGTTTCTTTTACTATGCTTTCCGCAATTATGAGTTCAAATCCCGAACTGACATTACCGTACATTGATTTTGCGAGTTGAGTAAATGTAAGTTTAAACGTAGTTCTGATGAAGGCATAAACCGAAACAGCTATCAAACATATATAAAATATTATTTTTAGAACTAAAATACTTATAGATATTTTTTCACCACATAACAATAAGAATGAAATCAAATTAAATGTCAGAATTTAAATCAATTTTTGGTCAGAATAAAAATATTATATGGTCAGAATATTTTATAACCATTTTGGTTAGGTTAGTAAGTTAATTTATTTTTTACTTTCATTTAAATTATGACTATTTACACTGACCGATATATTACGACCATTTAATATAGATTCTGATCGCAAAAATACGAGCCAATAAAAATGTTTATCTCTTACAAATAAATGATCAAAGAACGTTTTGAGTGGTCACGAAGGTATTAACTGAGAGTTTTATTTTTTTAATATTTAGCCAAGCGACAAAGAAACGAATGTCATTTTAGGGCGCTTTTTAAAAATCAGTTTGCACTTGGTACCCGTCGAGTAAGTACATCAATATTGGTATTATTTTGAAGCTTCTTTTATCCCGTTTCGGTTTTTTTCACCTATAGACAAAATGTCACGGCCGGAGATCAAAGAGATGCAGTAGCGGTGTGTTATTGTTTTTGTTTGACAAAGGGTTAAAGCCAAGAAAGCATTCACAAAACCTATGGAGATATTCTGAAGATTCGTAAGAGTCAAGGGTGGCTTAAAAAGTTAAAAAATGGTGACAGAAATTTAGAAAATAAACAAAAATCGGGAAAACCGCAAAAAGTCGATTGCGAAGTGCTGAAAACATTAGTGGAATCCTCCAATCCTCTTGGCAGTGAACACATTAAAATGATCATAAGTATAAGTTAGGGCTAATTTGCATTGGATGAGCGATTTAGAGGTCTATGTCAGATAAGTCCAGACGCCATTTCGTCTAAGTCGTTTAAAACAGTTTTAACTTCAAAAAAAAAAATATTAATATTTGCGGAATACTAATTAAGAGTAGGAGTCTGGTTTTAATATCGTATAGCCACGGAGAGTATTGAAGGAAACAAAAATTGGCTCGAGCCCAATGTTTTCAATACTTTTACAGAAGAAAGAAGAAAGAAAAATGACGAAAATAATCTCAAACATTCATTCCACATAAATAAATCTGCAATTTTGATGTCTGCCAGCACAGCTATGTGCTTTTTTTTGTTGATCGGGATGATTTGGTACTTGTGATTATTTTTAAACGATACATTTTGCTTACTTTTACTTATCAACGGATTATGATACACACAAAATAACTCACTGGGAGGGATTTCAGAGGGATTTCGGAGAAACAATTGTGATTATTCAAAAAACGAATGGCAACACTGATCTACACAATAGACAATACTTACATCCATATTTGATTGCCGATAATTTGAATTTCGAATATGGGTTTCGAGGTTTAATATTTTTGTTTGTTTATACTATGTTGGTGAATCATTTTATCTTAAGAGATAGTCATAAAAAGACTATTAGTTAGTTTATTGCTTAAAGCAACCGGTTTAAACAAAAGGAATGGAGAAATGTAGTAAATAGGGCTTGTATTACAGTAAAACGGTTGACCGGTAAATTGTCGAAAATCCACCATCAGTAATTACCAGTTAATTATAAAGTTTACCGGTAATTACCGTAAATTTTTTGTATCGCAAATTAAAAACAGATACAGGCAGATTGTAACCATTTTTTTGTAGATATCTATACGAAATCGACTAAAAAATTCTAGACCTAAAAAAATGTTTTTTTTACGTTATTAAGAAAAAAAACAATATTTCTATGTAGGGATCGAGCACTGGCCGAGAAGATCGAAAGCCCAAATACGTGCTTGCTACTCGGTTACGAAATTTATTATATTATTATTCGTTATATAAACTTTGGTTAACAATAACATTTAAAAAAAAACGTTTGAAGCAAGACGGGGTACTCTCACCGGTATAGAAAATTCATAGATAAGGTGAGGTAATCGGTTACTCTAAAATCAAATGTCAAGTAATTATATTTGTTATTATTTTGTATTTTTCCTCCACCTGTGTCCAGTGTTAAAAAAAATACAATGTTAATTTCTCAATTATAACAAGTAAATATTACGATTTATTGTCTTAAATTCACGTCTGAATATTCCCAACGGATTTAGTCAGCATCTTGAATAATATTCCCGCATTTACAACTTGGTTTATTGAATATTGTTAATTTAGCCGTTTCACTGATAATTCATTTTTTTATTTATTGTTTAAAATTAAAAATATGGTACATGACATAACAGCTTACGCCAATTCGCCATGTACTTGACAAATAAAAGACACAGAATATAAAATAAAATTACATAATACATAAAAATCAACACAAAAAATCAAGAAATAAAATAGTAAAATTTCACAAACAGTTCACAAATACTATCACCAAAAATGTCCACTTCACTAGGCAATGAGTTGAACATTATGCACGTGTCTGAAACGTCAGACACGTGCATAATGAAACTGTTAGAACGTAATTGGCTCTTCCTGTAAAATTCCTTAACACCTGGTAATTTCAATATTTATTATAATTCGTAGTCATTATGCTAATTACAAGACACGCGATATTTCAGTTAACCGAGCACAAAAGTTTTCTGTTATGGGTGGGAAAAAGCTTTTACCAAAACAACCTGTTGCTTTGCCACCAAAAGAAATATGTTTTCCTCGAACCTGTCTGCAGGTTTATGTGAAGTATGTAAACTTCTGATGAATCGTTTCAAAAATACACAAATACGACTCTGAAACGGATATAAGTGAGAGCAAATTCTTTCTCAGCATGACCCGCAGCATTTAGTTTACTCACTTTTAGGGTGTTCACTGTCAATACTTGGTGGAAAGGCATTATATTAGAAAAAACACAATATTCCTTTGTACTTCATTCCACTGTATTTAATATGTCAGGACATTATTAATGTCATTATTTTAATTGTATCACTTTGTCAAAGAATTCCCAAATTTTAATTATGTTTGTAATTACTTTCAATCCCCATTCCAAATTTATTAATCTGAGATGACTTTTTAATTATATGTAAGATGTGTTAAACATTTTAATTTTGTGCTATTTTAGAATCACTTTTAATGTAATTAGTATTTTCTTTTCAATGCCAATTGTTGTTTATAACTGTTCATTTTTGTATAAATAGCATTGTTAAATTATATTTCTTATCAGTTGACGATGCTCGTAATGAGCAAAACCGGTCCTGACATATTAAATAAAGTGGAATGAAGTACAAAGGAATATTGTGTTTTTTCTAATTTAGTCTACTTGAAAGGACCCATTCACAATGGAACAAATTGTTCCAAAACATGTCCCAGAACAGAGAATTTACGTGGCGCTGCAACGTTCCGCACTGTCTACATCTAGTATGAGAAATTTTACTTGGCCTGAGATATTTATGTTCCATGTTAACGGTCTAAGAGCGCGCGCAGTTGTAGACAAGCATTCGAATTGTCAAAGTCATATGCCATCATATTAGAGGACTGCACGGGCCGAAATTTTACAAAATTACCCGGTCCGAGCCCGAATCTAATACCACACCTGTTACCCGAAGCCCGGATTTATAGTCCGCAGCCCGAAAAAAACATATATAGCAGTGCTCCGCAACCGGTGTGCCGTGAACCGGATACAGGTGTGCCGCGGTCAAATACATAATAAAAAAATATTTTGACCAAGAACTTCGGGTTGTGCTGTCAAATATCGAGCCGAATATAAAACCTTTGTGTTCATTGAAACAAGCGCAGGTATCATATTAATTAGTTATTACTAGCTGTAAGCCCGTTGACCTCAACGGGGGGGATTTTTGTTGCATTTTTAAGAAGTCAGAAAATTACAAACCTTTTTATTGAATAAGCCAGAAATTCTAAAAATAAAATAAATATATCTCGGGGCATATATCGACAGCATGCCCTGTAGTATTTAAATTGTAAATTATTTAATTTTTGGAATAATGTTGAGTTTGCTAACAATTACTTTTCCTATTAGCAGAAATATACCTCGTAAATTACCTAATTTTTGGAATAATGTTTAAGTTTGCTAACAACTATTTTTCGTAGTGACAGAAATTTCGTAAAATATTAAATCTTTGGAATAATGTTCACGTTTGCTAACAATCATTTTTCATAGTAGCATAAATCGACCTCGGCACATATATCGACAGCCCTGCAGTTTTAAATTGTAAATTACTTAATTTTTGGAATAATGTTGAGTTTGCTAACAATTACTTTTCCTATTAGCAGAAATATACCTCGTAAATTACCTAATTTTTGGAATAATGTTTAAGTTTGCTAACAACTATTTTTCGTAGTGACAGAAATTTCGTAAAATATTAAATCTTTGGAATAATGTTCACGTTTGCTAACAATCATTTTTCATAGTAGCATAAATCGACCTCGGCACATATATCGACAGCCCTGCAGTTTTAAATTGTAAATTACTTAATTTTTGGAATAATGTTGAGTTTGCTAACAATTACTTTTCCTATTAGCAGAAATATACCTCGTAAATTACCTAATTTTTGGAATAATGTTTAAGTTTGCTAACAACTATTTTTCGTAGTGACAGAAATTTCGTAAAATATTAAATCTTTGGAATAATGTTCACGTTTGCTAACAATCATTTTTCATAGTAGCATAAATCGACCTCGGCACATATATCGACAGCCCTGCAGTTTTAAATTGTAAATTACTTAATTTTTGAAATAATGTTTAAGTTTGCTAATAATCATTTTTTCACATGCAAAATGGTATAAATTAATTGCACATTTTATCAAAACAAAATTATCAAAATGTTGACTGATTCTCCAAACAGAAATTGTTTTTTTTAAATATATATAATGATTTTTACTGAAGTTATTTTATTACACATTATGCTTTCGCCAACAACTAACTATACCACATATGTACCTAGATTAAAAACAAATCTTGAAATAATTGCGTCTTATATTTATTTTTTGAAAAACATATTTCGCTAGTCAATCGGATTTTGTTATTTTGGTAGCATTTATTTTCATACGATCAAGATGTACTGTGATTTAAAAAGAAAGTTTTCAAAAAAAAAATTGTTATAAACCCAAAAAAAGCGCTCTAGGCTAGATTCGAACCAGCTTCCTACAGGTTACCAGCCGGGCGCTCTATCAAACTATTTCGCTTACTTTATTTATATTTGTATTTGAGCATAAATTTACCTTGTCCAAAGCATAGACTCGTTTACTCGTTATTTAAAACAAAAGATACAAAACTTTTAAATTATCGGGATAAATTCTAAATACCCTCTGTTAAAAAGTAAAATATTTAATAGCCGTCAGCATATGACACACATGGAATATTTGCATTTAACTGTCGAAAATATATTATGTAAAATATGCCACGTTCATTATTCGACAGAAGTCACAACGTTCCATTTTTGAATCTTGAATACAAACAATCGAAGTCAGTTTGTGAATCACAAATATCGTTCCATTTTCAAATGCTTGATTTATATAATGTATTTTATCGCTTCTGATATTTACGACGTTAGCTCAGTTGATAGAGAGCTCGACTGGTAATCCAGAGATCTGAGTTCGATCCACGATCGCGGCGTTTTTTTGTATGAGAAATTTCACTGATTTGATTTGTTTCGTCAAATAATAAACCAGTGTATTGGGAAAATATGTCTTTAGTATGAATAAAAATATTGCGTCAGCGGAGCTGGTGAGGAGGGAGGGGGAAGGGGCAGGGGGAGGGGAAATCGCGGACAATCATGCAATCATTCGGACATTATCGAGTATTAATATATAGATTTTATAATAATTATAATAATTATTATAATAATTATTGCATAAAAGTAAATGTATTATAGTTTTATGTGTGTATATTTAACATAATTATATACGTAAAAAACGAAAAATTATTGTAAAATTTGTGTATCAATTTAATACTTACATATTTTTGCTTTGGTGTGCCGCGGAATTCTAGGAAGAATTTTGGTGTGTCGCAGGTGAGAAAAGGTTGCGGAGCACTGCTCTATAGAACTGGTAATAATTAAAATCATCATGGCTGACCATTGACACGAACATAGTCTGAAATATTTTTCTGAAGAATAAATTCCTTACCCGGGCCTGGCCCGAGCCCGAGTCTCAATTGCGCTTACACGCCCGAACACGGCCCACGGGCCGGGTCCGTGCAGATCTCTACATCATATCTTCGGCGTGGGGTGAAACGATACCGTTCTGCAAGCTATTAAACTTTACCAAAGCCATAATATATAGTGAGATTGTAAAACAAGCCGAGACTATCATTGGATACGTCATTTTAGAAATTTATTTTCGTCTTTGAAATTTCTTAGTTGTCAAAAAAATGCCATTTCATACGTTAATATGACTTTTATAGTAAATTACCAATGATGCATAAACTGGCATCGTGGATGATGAAGTATTGGTATTTTCATTATAAAAAGCTTACAAACATAAGTAATGAACTTTGCTTGCATTGTTTGCATTAAAGAAAATCAAATAATGTTCGTTTGGACGCAACACTAAACAACATAACCTCAACGGGTGACGTTTCTGTGACATCAAGAAACTGTTATGGGACATTGTTCCCGATACATGAACGCAGATGTTCAGGGCCAATTCCCGGAACATTTATTCCCCAGTGAATGAATCACTTTACGGGTGATAACTATGTGAACCCTTCGGGCGTTTAACCAAATATTCCGGGACATTTTTTCCTTGGTGTATCACACCCTTTAGTTTTTTCTCAGTCCCATGTTTTAATCATTTTAGTAGTAAAACGACTTCTGGTGAGATGCTTCTTTAGGAGTCTTCATGCTCCACTTTAGAAGCAGAAACAGGTGAAAAAAGTATTGTGAATGTATAACTTACGGGAACAAAAAAAAAGTCATATTTTTATGGAGTACACGATAAATTTGTGGAAGTTCACTTTGAGTATAAAATTAAGCTTGGGTAACAAATTAAGAAACGTATTCACTTCTTTCAGACGAATCTTCAAACAAACTATCGCAAGGTTGCCATTTTAAATAGGAAGTCGTCTGTCCTAGCAACATTGTCAAATTTATTTCCTTTTGGATTTACTCTTCCTCGTAATATAATTAATTTATTTGTTATGAGTTTAATTAGTGTTTGCATTTTACCCTAGTACATTATCCAGTAGAAAGAAAAACTCCCTCAACGTTTTTTTGTAATGAGTAAATTAAGAGTAATTAATTTTTAATTCATTCGTAAACCTTAGTTTTCCTGAAGACGTTTCCTAAATAGGTGAAACACGTGTGACAACTTTGTACACAGCATGTGGAATAACAAGGTTATCAAATTTAATTTAATAATAAAAAAGTAAAACTAAAGAAGTTTATGTATTATATTCTATTATAATAGCCATCTAAACTTTGAGCATTTATTTCCTAGACTTGAATACGCTGTCAATTTATTTAAGCTGTTTACGGCTACTATAACTTTGATAGTATTATGTAATAAATCATTATGATCTAAAAAAGTTTATTATTGCCTATTTTATTGAGTGGCCATATTTATTATTAATAGGAAAAATTTGACGTTAAAGTTTTGCAAGCGATGACGAATCGGGTTTGTCGAGAGTGCTTCAGAGGGATGGGGGGGGGGGTAAAAAGAGACACGGAATTATTGCCGGTGATTGATTGATTACATTATTTGAAAGGGTCGTAAAATAAAACTCTTCGCTCCACTGATAGTGTCTTGGGGTAGCGTTTCTTAAACGCGGAATCGAGGCGCTAAGTTCAATGCAATCTCATTAGGGATTCCAATCGAATATTCGAATATTTGATTGATATTCGAACATTTGATAAATTATTCGTTTACAGGATTAATACAAATTTTATCACTGGTTTATTAAAAAAGTTTATTCGGCGTCGCGTTACATCTTGATATTATAACATATTTTCTTTATGTAAACAGCACATTCACTTAAGCCACGTGCTAACAATCATTAGTATGTGTTGTCGATTATATGTACGCCTCGCCAGAAATACTATGAAAATAAACAATGAATATACATATGTATTGACATTTTGAAATGTATACATAATATTATTCGAATACCTACAATGAAGTTTAAATATTCGATATTCGAATATTGAAAATCAGAAGAGATTGTTTTGTTTTTTAATTGATCTTTGTCATCAAACACTGAGCAATTAATTGCCTTCCAGCTAGTTCGATTAGTAGATCGTCCGAAACATAAATTAGACAATACAATTCGGGAGGCTACGTAGTACTAATGTACAAAAGTAATTTGCAAATAATGATGACTTGTAGGAGTTCGTATGCTATGAAACGGACCGGGATGTCTATTATGACAGTGGGTTCAACGAGACTTTGAGGCTGTCTAAGACTCGCCGTGTGAACTTCCCTTTGGAGAGCCTCAGGCAGTGATAAAGAGAAAAAAACTTTTACAATTAACCGGGTCAAAAAATCATAAATGAATTCCGCAAAAATCGACACAGTTTAAGAAACATTTAACGGTATATTTCGTTGTTTTATTCATTACTTACCCTCTGGATATACAATAAGGGAGTTTCAATAAGTAAGTATATATATATCTCAACATATAATATACCCTGCACAAGAAAGGTGCGCAGTGTTTCGTTTTATTAGCATTTAAAAGGAAGGCCGATTGATTTTGTATTGAATTTTAACACCATACTAAACAGTGGGTTTAGGTGTATATTATATAAACACTTAGAAAGCACTGGAAATAAAACAGTTTTCCTTTAAGTAAGAAAAAACCTCTTTAGAGAATATAACAAGTGCTTAAAATAATACTGTACAATGTTTGATAGAATAATAATTAAGGTACTTGTTAATCGTAACGGCCATTTTTGTAAATCGATTAAAACGACTGTAAAAATCGCCTGCTGTGGCCCAGTTGGTAAGAGCTTGCTCTACCGATCACGCATGTCTGGGTTCGATTCCCAGTAAGATCACAGTGAATTTGAGAATTATTCAATTCAAATTTGTGATCGAAGACTGGGTGTTTGTGATGTCAATTCATATTATTTCCTCTCCTCCCATCCTTCTGATTCTTTAATATCTGGGTGTAGCAATAGTGATTAGTCAACCACTAGTCCTGTTCTAGACTTATCTTTCTTTCCCTACTACTCACTTCTAAAAAAAAGTGAGGTTAAGCGACTGATTAACAAACAGTTCTCGTAGAAAAACTTCTGTTGTGATACCTCTATTAGGTTTCCATGTTTTATTTTTTTAACATAATGCTTCTCCACCTTATTAAACAAAAACCTAACCTAGCATAGCCTATCCAAAATGGTTATAAAATATTCTGACCGTATAATATTTTTATTCTGACCGTTTTATTTTAATTTGTTCCCATAAAATAATGCAGCTTTCAAAGGTTCCCCGCCCTAACCATGTTAATGACTACACATGTAAAATATTACAAATCAGACCGTAAAGTTGCAGGACCTTAGATACTTATAGATAGTCAAAATGCTGCAGGTTCTCCATCATTGTGTTGGAATTTTTTGACGGAAAATTGTACAAATCTCTCATTCAAGTTTTGTTAAGTCAACAACGAACCCCCGTGACATTTGAATACGCGGCAAAATAATCAATGGCAGCCAAGAAGCCAATTTCCGGTTCCGATTACGTCTTTCTGGAGTAAGTGTAAATATACACTCCTCCTTCAGTGCCCCCGTGATCTTTAGCATGGCCGCTGGTTGTCGCGAAAAAAAATATTGAGATGACGAGACTCGAGGAATGACTGGCGGATAATATTATCGTAATTTTATTGGCAGACAGCCATGTTGTTTTATTTTTACAATGAAATGCCGTAGGTACATTTTTCTGGTTCATTCTAATATATTATAATATGTTAACGTTGTGCCGGTCATGCGCGTCGATTTGACCCAGTAAAATTATTATCGCTTACGTTAAGAAAGCGCTCTACGTTACCGACTGATAATTTCAGCACATACGTTAAAAAGAAATTCCACACTGCTCGGCTGCTTGCAGTGCGATAAGGCCGCTCGCACACAGGAGTTTCTAGCCATAGACAATTATTTATGTACACCCAACTCTTTTTAACACGGTTCACTAAAAAAAAACGAGTACTTTATTTATTCCAGCACGATTCCAACAAACAAAAAAATAATCAACAGATTTCTTAGTAATAAGAAATTTAAAGAGTCATGATGATTGTACAGTGGAACCACGGTGTTCTCAAATGAATCGTTTATTTTTCATAGTCCCAATCAAACACCTATAAGAACAATGTTAAATTATTTCGCATTAATCATTTTACGTTTTCTTCGATCTATCATCTAAATATTATCGTCCCGTCACAAATATCATCGCAACTGACCGTTTTTGTTGAATATTTCACATTTCGCATATAAATAGTCGTGAGGCATTTCATTTCGCGATTTTTTGTGACAAACTGAAAATAATTCAAGACGTTGAAAGAATCCAGGAAAAAAGAGTTAAATAAAAATAAATAAACGAGTTTAGGGATTATTTGTTAAGTTTAAAAAAAAAAGTATTATTTGAAGATTTATCGCATTACCGGTTTCTCGCATTTTTAGTTTTATTACGGTCCCTTGAAAAACGTAAAATTGGGGTTTCACTGTAAGACAATAGACGTGTCGAGACATTTCTAGCGATGAAAGCGATTTAAGTCCAGTTTCTCATAAACGTGCTCGAATGTTATCAAGAAGTGATAAATAGATTTGTTTTTCTTTAAGAAAAAAAACACAAATAATCATAAAATAAAAAATAAAGTTATTCCTTTGCTTTAGCCCTTTTTCTGCAATTCTTTTACAAATATAATCTATCGCTTTTAATATGACGAGCTATCAAGATGACGTTGTACCGAAGGAAATGTTGAATATACAAATTAAAAGCATTTTTTTCTTGTCTCATTTTTTCGTGTACATATTTATGTACACTATTGTTTGAAATTGAACCAGGTGCACAAACAATATTATAGAGTACGCGTTACTTGCAAGATTGATAAAGAATGTCGTATTTTTATGAAAGGCAAACCGCATATAGACAGTCTAACATTGACAAATGACAATTCGTATTGTCCTTGTTGTTCTTTCAGTTATCGTCTGAAATATTAAGATATAGCTTTATATGTTTAAAATATATGCAATTTATTTACTCGTTTGTAATCACAGTCTTTTCGTTTTGTTTATAGTTTTTTTTTTGTTTTAACAAGACAAGTAACAAAAAAGTTTATTTTCAAATTTGAAGTATTATAAGAACATAGACATTACACTTTTATCAATACCTGTGTGCGACCGGCTTTATAGTCCTTGATCAAAAAATACACTCATTTCTTTTGTATTCGTTAGTTAAGGTTATTTTTAGTTTGGTTATTTATAAATTTCAGAATATTGTATATACTTAACCTACAGGGACGTGTGCATCGCAAATAAAAATGAGATTTAAATAGATTCCTCAAATATTAATCAAAATTGTACACCACGCGAACAACCGATACCGAAAAAAATTAAATCGAAAGTTTGCCACGGAAAAATGTCATGTTAACCCGACATTAAACATGAAAAAACTATTACAGTCGGGTCTGTAAATGAATAAAAATTCGTTAAATATAACATGGTAAAAAGAATTAAATACCTACAGAGTATAAAAGATTAAATGTCGAATATATCGTTCTGCCATTTTCTGATGCCACAATATAATAAATATTATTTTGACACAATCAAATGAATATATATATAATACCATCGTAAATCATGAGTAATAATTAATTTGCGATTGATTCCCAATTTCAGCCGTAAAATAAACATTTCCTTATCACCGTAAATTATTATTTTTCCTTAAGATAAGTAACAATTTGAACATAAATATTCGATTATAACAATAATTAAAGATAATTACTACCGCTAGTAGAATATTAACATATGCCTGATTGTCATTTCAAAGAGGTTTGAAACAGCACGGCTTAATTGTTTTACTTTTAAAGCAGCCATAACAAATTTAAGTTCAATAATTTATACACATTTCTTATCCTTAATTGAAAATTACTTTTTCATTATCGGTGAATACATCCGTCAACATTTGTTCAACTCTTTCATAAATGTATTATATGACTACACGTAAACAAAAACGAAAAATAGTTTTTTTTGTAATTTTTAGAAAGTAATCTAAATAATGCAGCATTGTCTCTTTTTTGGTATGTATTGTAATTTATTTTGAATGGAGGTTTGAATGTATTAACGTTTGGTTCAAATTGCGACTGGAATTTTCTTCGATGTTTTTTTTTTTTAATTTTATAGATTTATCGTGCGTATGTTTTATAATGAAACACGGTTGAATGTTTAAATAATAATACCAGTGGCATGTATGGAATTGCGATATGATAAAAAACATTTTGAAATTCCTTAATTCAAATCATAAACTATGTTTAAATGACCAATAATATACTATGTAGCAATATGTAATGTGAGTATGAATTCACTTCACTAGACAGAAACAGGAAAGAATATAAAATTATAATTATGATATGAACAACGATTGGTTAAATAATCATTTATTTTAAGTCAAAAATACCAAGATGTTTGCTTACACACATATATTGATTTTAATAACACAGAAAGTCATGTAAATGAAAATTTGCAAATTATTTGCTCATTTGTAAATAAAATAAATCTAGTTTTAAAATGTCGTCAAATTTACATAGAAACAATATGGTACAATAATATTTGTAAACAAACGTTCGTTGACGTTCGTAAAACAACAGGTGTTGGATATGGTATCAAACGTCAATTTATTTGCACCATATGCAGTCAATTATTTTAACAAAAACAATTATGAAATATCGTTAAATGTTAGAGAAAGACGAAGTACCCTTTTTAATGCGTCTTTCAGGTCCGGTTCGGCTTTGCGGATAACTTCTTCCAACTCTTTTTCGAGGTCCAACGGTTCAACAACTTCGGCCATATTTTACTACTGAAAAGCAATTTGTTTGAAAGCACTACGCACAACACGCATTAACTTTATCACTATTCACTATCAACGAAGTACACTTGGCACCTTTTATTACAGCATTGTAAATTTAATAAAACAAAAGTATTTTGAATTGAGGTTATGTGCGATAAACAGAAAGTTGACAACTCATACGATAAGTGCAACTTTAAGTTGCCAGTCACAACGTTAATATCCCCGATAAAGACAAGAAGTAATGATAAAATTAATTAAATATTTTTGAATTATTGACTTATGGTAGTCAAAAATATGAAAATTCTATAATAAGACATGTTATTGTTTTAAAAGATGTATCAGCTATTGATCAGCTGAATATGTCAATTTACCAGATCAATACTCTAGCTTCTAAGTAAAAAACGTGTAAAATTTGCATTTCAATTACATTGATTTTATTTTATTATCCAAACTTTTAAATATTTGTGATAACTTTAGACCAAGAGTTCTCAGTAAAACTTTAACATAACATAATATATTATGAATATTAATTTCATAGATCTTATCACTTACGCTAAATTACACAATATAGCTTTGTCATTTGTAAATCAAATTGATAAAAGCCGTGTTATGTTTGTCATTCCAAATACGTATAAATTGTCAAAGTCTTATAAAAAATATATATTTATTTATTTGTATGTAAGAGAATTTTATAGATTCCTCTATAATGTTGTTTAGTACTATAATATTATATAGTTTAAAATTATCATGGAAGCGGATATATTTTGCAATATTGGGGTTTAAAAGTTTTACAAATGGCAGCACCAATAAAAAATATTTTTACCCTCAATTTAATTTTTTTGACAGCTGGAGATTCCAATAACTGCCGCACGTCGCTAGTGTTACAATTCTCAGCGGTATACATATATATTTTTTTTACGAAGTAAATATTATTTTCAATAGTTAATACGCATGGCTATAAAAAATATTTTTTTTGTTCTCTAAATAAGAATAAAGAATAAATCACTTTTATCGTCGCTATTTTGATATTATAGCCATTACTCGTATAATATTATGTTATATCATAGATACAATGATTTGATAAAAACGCTACCCTCTATCCAATTCAAATGTGATTATGGCCATGTATTTTGTATTATAAGCTAGATTATTTCAATAATAAATAAAATCTTCTGTAACTTTAATTAATCATTTATAAATCAGCGGTGGGCTGGCAATACGCTAACAAGAGACTCGCTCAATCTCAAAGCAATTCTCGGTGTTCTGGAGAAGATGTGATTTTTGATGACTCCTATGCAATGATATACAATACTTAAATAAGCAATCGATTGTTACTTAATACACGTTTAATATGTAACAATATACAATTTACAGTATACTTACCAATGGAAATAGCTAAAAATGTACTACTGTGTATACTGAAGCTGTCGTAGATAATATATAAGTCAGAAATTGCAGTTACATACTAACTAGATCTGAGAATATTGTTTTCTCTTAAAATAACAAGGGGCTTGCCAGCCTTGGTAAAATTAAACAAGGGGATCGCGCGGGCACCTCCGAGCCCCCTACAGCTCCTAAGGTCTTAATCTACCACTGTGTATTATTTCCCTATCCTTCCCATGGTTTGCCTCCATTTATGTCGAAATATGTTTGATTATATGTACGTATACTAAATCTAAACTCAATTAAATTCATTTTATACATTATCCAATATGTACAATGTAAGTTTTTTCCAGGTTTTCTAGACATTTTGAAAAGCGATACGATTTTTTATGCCTTCGTCTTTTGGCAAATTTAATAAACGAGCGACATCTGTTGTTCTCCGTGCGGCGTCAGCGGCTCAAAACATAATTGAAAAACACTCTCATCCGGCGTCTCGTAAAATCTGACGGAAGTAACTTATAAAAATAGACAAGCTGACAAACAACCGGACACGGTTGGAGATACGTAAGAACGCTAGGCACTCAAATGTGACCTTTTCTAGAGAAGTTACTAAAAAAATTACCGAACATAGGGAGAAGCTGTCACATTGTATATTCCGAACGTTTTTGAGTAACAAAGAAAAGACACTACAGTACAACCTTGATCTAACACACTTTGGATATAATGGACAAAATTTGAGTCTGGAGTGTCTCGTATAATATGTGAACAACACGGCGTAAGATAGCACTAACTGCTGCCGACATTTTTTTTTTTTTAGAATATTTGACATTACAGCTTACGCCAATGCATCAAATATTTTTAAAGTTTTAAAGTTGAAAGATCATACGAGATATACTCGATGAGAATTTTTTTAAGTCACATGAGATTAACTCAAGGAGAATTGACGTCACAAACACCCATGTCTTAGATCTCAATTGAAAAATTGAAAAAATCCAATTTAACAATGTGACCTTACCGGGAATCGAACCCGGACCCCCTGATCGGTAGAGCAAGCTCTAACCAACTAGACCACAGCGGGCGATAGAAAGAAAAATACGAAAGAAAAAGATCAACTTTGCGTAATTTTGGGGTTTTATGTGATGCACATGCGAACAATCAAGATAAGAAAGAAAAATAATCAACTTTGCGTAATTTTGGGGTTTTATGTGATGCACATGCGAACAATTACCCCTTATATCGAATTTAATTGTCTCAGAAAATCTACTTTTATATACTTAACGGACTTTTGGTTCAGACACTCCTTCACTCGCATTGTACCGTTATATCGAGGCTCTACTGTTAGGGTTACCAGATTTCTTGCAAGTGAATCCGGGACATTTGTCCGATTTGCTAACTTTCGAATCCAAAAACTCAAGAATTTACCGAATTGCCCAAGATACCAGCATTTCCAGGGATTTCGTGATTGATTAACTTTCAATCCCTTACCCTACATTTTCCACAGATTATCTCCCGAAATTAGTTTTTTTTAGCTCACCGAGGAATTTGAAATTTCCTTTTCCTTTTACTTTTTCCCCATATTATCTTCGAAACTCGTTTTTTTTTAGCTCATCAAGTAATTTGAAATCCTCAATTCGCTCTAAATTTCCGGGACAATTTAGTACTCATCCGGGATACGGGACCGCGCTTCCAATTCCGGGACAATCCCGACCAATCCGGGATACCTGGCAACCCTATCTACTGTACATTAATCTCTCCACCAAAGGGTGCCAAACATATCGGCAAAAGAACTTAAGCGACACAATTCGGCAAATTGCGTTTTAAACCAATAATTGTTCATACCGCCTAAGGCGTCAAATGCAATATCGTATGGGGAACGGAATATTCTTGATTCTTCTTTAAATTCAACGCAAAGTAAATTAACCTCTTTCTCCATGGCGGATCCTTAGATAACGGATACACAGGATACCTAATATCACTTTAACTAAATGTCTGACCAAGCCACATTCTTTTTTTTTTCTTTCTGTCTTTATTTTTTTAAGCGCAACAATGCAGGTCCCATGCAATTCTGTATCGAGCCAAGAATATGAGGAGTAAATTCGTTTATTTTCTTGATCATATTATGTTATGAAAGGCGGCTGTGAAACAGCGGCTGCAGACTAGTACACCAATCTCAACCAAGGTCAATTTTGAGGCATTCGAAAATTTTGCATCATCGTATGAAGAATGGTATATTATTGATTCCTAGAGAGATTTGACGCGGAGTAGATTAAACTCGACCGCCAAGGAAGATTAATGCAATGGTTTCCAACCTTCATGTTACTGCGCCTCTCTTTGAATATAAATATATCTTCGCGCCTCCCCATCCGTTACTTCGTATAGCAATAGAGACACGTTTTATAGAGTAAATAAATATTTGGACTGTTCACGCCTTCCAGGTTGGAAATCGCTGGATTAATGCATTATTAAAAGATAGGACTCGTGCAGCTCTGTATAGAACCAAGAACATAAGAAGTTAATATGTTTTTTTTTGTTAACCGTTCTTACTGCGTTATGAAAGGCAGACGTGAAGCAGCAGTGGTTAACGGATGATGGTCAGACAATCATGCTCTAATTTGTATACAGTACAGGTAGTAACCACCATAATAGTTTCCTGTATTCTCTGCAAAACCAAATTTTAAAATACCAACAATAAACAAAGTAGTATTACCTTCCGTAAACGAAGTCATTTAATATGTAAATATGATGGAGTTCTTTGTAATGATACATAATGAAAACCTGGAATGTGGCTATATACCTACTAACAGCTACAGTATTCGTAATGTGAATTAACCCTCTAAGTACGAGCGTGACCGTAAACACCGTTGTCTATTGATCACACTATTCATCCTTTTTCTACCTGAATATCGTTGCTTTCACTCATATTTGGTTAAGAAGGGTACAGACTACAGTTAGTCATCAGCCGTGGGGACAGAAACGGCCTCCAAAAGCACATGCGATTTTTTGAATTTTCGTTTTTTTTAATGGACTTTTTGAAACTGTTATTTTTTTATAAAAACATCAAATTATTTAGTTATTTTGCTAATATATTTGTATTGAAATTATGTTGATCTAAAGAGGTCAAATTGTAAATATTTAAAAAAAATCAAGTTTAGCCATATTTCAACCTCGAATGTTTGCGAGCCCATAGGTCACTTTTACTACTGTCCGTACTCATTATTACACGGTAATAAAAGGATGAGCATGTCTATATAGTCATGCGGAGTTTTTGTACAACGACTTTGCGTTTTTTTTTTTTTAATTTTGGATGGGAATAAAAGTTATCCGTGACTTCAATATGGCTTAAAAATATTTTTTTTTTACCGGCTAAAAGCTCTCGTCTCTGGAGGGTTAATATGTGTACGTGATATAATATGCTATTAGGTCAAAATAATCAATATTAATATTAACAATGAAACGTAGTAATGAAAAATACCACAGCTTTGCTTTAACGAGAATAATAATAATTCGACTTTGGAACGGAAAAAGGACGTAACCCACACATAACACGTTTTACATGAGGCACAAAAAAACTTTTTTTAACGATTTTGGGCCAAATACAAATTATGAAATATACACAACCTTGAAGTGCATGGTAACTTATAAACTTGTGTTGAATTGAATTAATCTAATATTTTTTTAATTATTTGGTTGAGATAAACCTTTTTTTAAGTCTTTTTCCTAGTCGCAATTTTCATAGAACATTCTTTTTTAAAACTTATATTTTTTTACAATTTCATACTCGTCTTATTTATTATACATACTATGAAGTAAAGAGTGAGAAGGCGTGAAGATATATTTTTTTTAAAGTAGGCGTAGCAAGATGATGTTTGGAAACCACTGCCGTATGACTGTAGGCCCAAAAATGGCAACAACATAAATGGTCAGAATTTAAATCAATTTCTGGTCAGAATTTAAATCAACTTTTGGTCATAATAAAATTCAATTTTTGGTCAGAATAAAAATGTAAACGGTCAGAATAAAAATAATAAACGGTCAGAATAAAATTAATAAACGGTCAGAATAAAATTAATATACGGTCAGAATAAATTTAATATACGGTCAGAATAAAATCTATTGTACGGTCAAATTTTATAAATCCTTTTTTTTCAACATTCATGTTATGTGTGGAAAAGCAGACTCTTATAATGAGTCATTATTATTACAAATAACGCATCATCTGATTACATACCACTCGGTTTGTTTATATAAAGGTAGGGATCCACCGAAGTGCAGTGGATGTAGGATTCCAAGAGGAACCAAGGCTTTATGATGAATGTTGTTAGTTTTCACTTTTTTAAATTCAAATAAAAAATACTCACCTCTTTCAATTAAAAAAAATAGTGTTTTCCTTACAATAAGTGTATTATATCGACTGTAGAAAGGAAAAGGAACGTAACCCACACATATCAAAATTTACAAAGGGCGCAAAAACGTGTTTTGATGATTTTGGGCCATATGCAAATTAATAATTATACACAACCTTGAAGTGCACGGAGACTTCTAAACTGGTGTTTAATTGACATAATCTAATATTAATTAAGAAATTATCTAGGAAAAACCTTTATTTCAGTATTTTTTCTTCGTTTTAATTTTTTACAAGGTCATCTTTTTCAAACTTAAAAGTTAAATTTAGATACTAATTCGGCATTTTCAGCTTCCATCCTTTTGATAGAATGTGTGTCAAGTTGTATACATTGTGATTATCAAAAAATAAACTGTTTTGGAAAATTGAGGGTTACGTCCTTTTTCCTTTCCACAGTCGCTATGAAATGTACCATAGCAATTATTTATCTAAATGTTCTTTCCAAAAATATTATCCTTTCCTTTACTCTCTGTACAGAGCAGATCACAATGTATCGAATTGTACAAATAATAAAAAACTAGCTGTAAGCCCGTTGACCTCAACGGGGGGATTTTTGTTGCATTTTTAAGTAGTCAGAAAATTACAAACCTATTTATTGAATAAGCCAGAGATTCTTAAAATAAAATAAATATATCGGGGCGTATATCGACAGCCCTGCCCTGTAGTATTTAAATTGTAAATTATTTAATTTTTGAAATAATGTTAAGTTTGCTAATTATTTTTCCTATTAGCAGAAATAGACCTCGTAAATTACCTAATTTTTGGAATAATGTTTATGTTTGCTAACAACTATTTTTCGAAGTAGCAGAAATTTCGTAAATTATTATATCTTTGGAATAATGTTCAAGTTTGCTAACAATCATTTTTCATAGTAGCATAAATCGATCTCGGCGCATATATCGACAGCCCTGCAGTTTTTAAATTGTAAATTATTAAATTTTTGGAATAATGTTCAAGGTTGCTAACAATCATTTTTCGTAGTATATATATTTTATTCTACTAATTTTCAAGTATGCTAACAAAAATATTTCGTAGAAAAAGAATAAGACCCGAGGACATCAGTACGCACACATTTGTGAATTGTGAATTGTTAATTGTGATTTGTGAAAAGTGATTATTTTATCGACTATTAATATATAGATTTTGGAATTTTTAGAATAATCTAATATTCTAATTTTTAGAATAATTTAATATCTATTGAACTTTTTTTTCACTTCAATGGAATGTGAGAAAAAAGTCGGAAAATAAATGGGCAAAGAATTAAATAATATTTATATAAAAAATGCAATTTTCACATGCAAAATATTATAAATTAATTGGACATTTTATCAAAACAAAATTATCAAAATTTTGACTTATTCTCCAAATAGAACTTGTTTTTTAGAATATATATAATGATTTTTACTGATGTTATTTTACTAATCATACTGAAACTATGCTTTCGCCAACAACTAACTATACCACGTATGTATCTAGATTAAAAACAAATCTTGAAATAATTGCGTCTTATATTTATTTTTTGAAAAACTTACTTGGCTAGTCAATCGGATTTTGTTATTTTGATAGCATTTATTTTCATACGATCAAGATGTAATGTGATTTAAAAAGAAAGTTTTAAAAAAAAAAAAATGTTATAAACCAAAAAAAAACGCTCAGGACATCCTTCAGTAAGTAAAAGTAAGTCTGTCTGAGGATGCCTCTGAAAGAGGCGAAACACGTGTCACAGTTTGTAGCACAATACGTGGAATAATCTAAGTTATTTTTTATTTTATATTCAAATGAACTTCCAAAAAGTTACCGACGAATCCATCGAAAGCATAAACAATGTATTTTAGAGAAAAAATGATTGAAATTATGCAATAAAAAGGGTGGGTTCAGTTCACTTTTTCCCATCATCCTAACTTAGCTCACTTTGCCGTATTTTAATCTCGTTGACCCCAATCTATCAAACTATTTCGCTTACTTTATTTATATTACTATTTGAGCATAAATTTACCTTGTCATTCATTATTTGACAATATTCCATTTTTGAATCTTTTATACAAACAATCGAAGTCAGTAGGAATCGCAAATATCGTTCCATTTTCAAATTTTTATTTTAAATACACTATTTTTATCGCCTTGATATTTATGACGTTAGCTCAGTTGATAGAGAGCTCGACTGGTAATCCAGAGTTCTGTGTTCGATCCACGGTCGCGGCGTTTTTTTGTATGAAATTTTTTCAGCTATTTGATTTGTTTCGTCAAATAATAAACAGTGTATTTGGAAAATATGTCTTTAGTATGAATAAAAAAAATAATTAATGGCGACAGCGGAGCAGGATTGGGGGGGGGGAGGAGGACCGTCTTTCTTGACGTCATCGAAAAGGCGAAATCGCGACCATATACAAACGAAAAAAGTATGTATTTGGTATGAATAAAATGGCGACAGCGGGGCTGGGGCGGAGGAGGGGAGGGGAAAATCGCGGACAATCATTCAGACGGACGGACATTATCGAGTATTAATATATAGATAGTTGCAACTTTTAGATTATTTAAAATTATTTAATAACCAAAAGAATATCGGTTAGGCGGAAATACCGTGAACATTTTTTTAAATAAAAACTTTTTTTGACACGAAACATACAAATGCCTGGATGTGGGAACCTAGTCTATGAAAACTGTCAATTCTTCCTTTGGGCGCGCAATAATAGTGATTCATTCAATGACCGTGGCGCTAGTAGCAACGCTCGTCCAATCGCCCATTGGACGATTTGCCGTAAGCAACTTCACTTTGCACCAATAGCAACGCAATACGATGACATCATATCATCAAAAAAAATCAGACCATCTGTCAAAATAAATATGACCGATTCCATTTAAATTCTGACCGATCCCATTTATATTCTGACCATTTAATATAAATTCTGACCATTTAATATTTATTCTGACCACTTAATATAAATTCTGACCATAAATTATTTATTCTGCCCTCTGTAATTCTGACCGATACATTATGACCATTTAATATAAATTCTGACCAGTGTAATATAAATTCTGACCGATGTATTAAAAATTCTGACCGAAACTGAATTAAAATTCTGACCGTTTAAATACGAGCCCCAAAAATATACTAATAATGACTATAATCGTTGCATCAATATACATTGAAACATTTATTAGCTGGTAACTGGTAACTGTTTTATGATGTGGTCAACATCGGTCACAGAGGTCTTGCGTTAGAATCCCAGTACCGACAATTTAAAAAAAATATTTTTCAATCAATTTATGAATTTCAGTTTGAAGGCATGGATGTATGTGATGTCTTGAATTCCTCCCTCCCACGCATACTATCATAAAAACGGGGCGTAGCGATAGCGATTAGCTGACCACTACTACTGTCCTAGCCCTAGCTTTTATTCTAACTCTCTTTGGAAAAATAAAGGCTGAGCAACTGAGTAACAAGCAGTTCTTGTAGAAACACTTATTTATGTTGAGATAAACTCTATTAGGAGTCCAGGAGAACATGGTTCGTAATAATAACTGTATTAAGAGAATTTTAAAAAAATCAGATGAATGTGTTTTTTTGAAAGCCCCCTTCCCATCCATCCTATTAGCGATTAGCTGACAACTACTACTATCCCAGTAACAAGCAGTTCTCGTAGAAACACTTCTGTATGAGCAAATATGGTAAATAATAAAAACTGTTATAAGAGAATTAAAAAAAATCAATTGTTGACCTACTCAATTCTAATTCTAAAACTTTTGTAAAATAATTTTGAAAGGCACTCTCAATAAATAATCTAATAGCAACCCTTATATTTTTCAAACATGCCATGTTGCGTTTTCGACATATTTCCTTCATAAATATTTAATCTGTTACCCTGACCACCAACATTGCTTTGAATCGTGGAGAAGGGCAGGAATATTGATTTTCCATGAGCAGCATCATGTCTTCATATTCATGCAATTTATTCAGCGAAACAGTTTTGCAGGATATTAATAATAATCTCGCGGTTTTATCCAGAAATTTTGAACAATGTTTTAGGGAAGTCTTTTCAGTTATTATTTTTAAGTAATTACTTTTTAAAGGCTCGTTTCTTTTTAATCTAAAGATATTAATGTGTTTAAAGAACGTAGATAAAACTGTACCAAAGAACATTAGCATAAGTAAATTGCTAAGATACTATCTGACCTTAGAAATTTCGTTCAAAGTGTATTATATTATACTCAAATAACATACCCCATAATATATTATTGAGCAATCAAACAGATACAAAACGAAGGATATTTACATCAATGTATTAAAACTTAAAACAACAAATAAAATCTTATTTATCGAGTGAAACAGCTAATAAAATTATAATCATTTTCTTCTATCGTTACAATCCTTTCTAAGGTGTTAGGTATAAATTCTTGACGAAATGTAATAAAAATGTAAAATATATTATTAATTATATTAACTATATAAAACAGCGTGTGGTCGAGTGGTCAACGTCGTTGGCTTCGGTCACGGAGGTCACGGGCTCGAATCCCAGTATGGACAGTTTTATAAATTAATTTTCAATCGATTTATGAACTTCTGTTCGAAGGCATGGTGATGTCTTGAATTTCCCCCTCCCACCCATCTTATCCTATGAACGGGGCGTATCGAGAGCGATTAGCTAACCACGAGTCCTGTCCTAGCCCTATTATTCTATTCCTACTCTCTTTAGAAACACTTCTGTTTAGATAAACTCCATTAGGAACCCATATGCTCCACATTGAAGCGGACATGGTAAAAAAATAAAATATATAAAACAACCTAAAAAATACTATTTTTATAATAAAGTTCAGTGTCCTATCAGAGACATTAGCTTCACAGAACAAAAAAAACTTTGATCAGAACCGGTTTTTCTCATCAGTCATCTAAGTTGAACAGTCTTCAATTATTCGTTGAAGTTGTGAAAATCTTACAAAATGTTTTATTTTAACAAATACATACCTTTATTTTCAATCATTTTAATTATTGAAGAGCACCGAATCGGCAAATGCGAATCGAACAGAAGAGTTATACCAGAATAATGTAAGTAGTATTGTATCTTGTATCTATACTTATGTATGAATTGTTTTCATCCCTGAATATCGCAATATTGCCTCTATTTTATTTCTCAGTTGAGCTGTCAAGTTCAATTTTTATAGATACAGCAATTTTATGGCGTTGTCTATTATTATAAAAAATCTATTATATAACCAAGAAAAACGCGAACATACCGATAATGAACATGAATGCGTGTTACGATTAAGGTCTTCAATCCCGGGATTCTGTCATATTTTGCGATCTTGAAATCCCGGGATTGTGAGAGTACCAATCCCTGGATTTCGTGATTGAGGACAAGAACTACAAAATTATCGAGAAGTTGTTAAAAATAGGCAACCAGAGGAAATTTTAGAAATTCACGCGAAAGCTAATTGATTAATTGTAAATTCCTGGGTTTTTGGATTTGGACATTTTTGGAAGAGTTAAAAAAAAAGGTTTCGTGCTTTTTCATTTTTAGGAAATCTTTGAATTTTCCAAGATTTCAAAATCCCCTAGCAAAAATTTCTCAATCCCAAATTTATACACGGTTTTATAGTGAATGTTTAATCCCGGAATCACAAAAAGAGTCAGGGATTGGATGTCCTAGTTACGATATATTATCTTTAATAATATATACAACGCTTTTGTGTTATTGTATTAAATCTGTGAAGTAACTAGTAAAATAATTGAGCATTCAATTAATTCATTTTGCTATCTTTGTAATGTTAAATTTATTTTCACATTATAAATACGGTGCAAAACTCAAAGTAGCTTAGCTACATAATATATGTATTACCGGGTAGAATTTTTATTCTCTACAGATAACAAAAATGAAAATAACCAGATTACCACTATTTATACCACAAACAATATAAACATGTTCAAGTTTATTTTTATATCTTACTAAAACTAAAGCTTGAAAGAGAAATCTAATTTTAACGATTAATATGGTAAGTACGTTCAGATGTTGAATGGAACTATTTATATTATATAAAATCGACTCTCCGTACGTATCATTCTGTATCTGCAAATATAACATTTTACAGACGAGTGTTTCAAAGATTCCAAACTTAAAGAGACTACAAGTTGTTTTATGTTTACACTTTTTTTTTAATATTTCTCAATCCCTATTAGGAATTCAAATCCGGATATTCGAATATTCGATATCTGAATATATTCGGCCCTTTTTAAACTATTCCCTAAATATTCGAACAGTATTCGTAATATTTTTTAATGAAATATGTACATATGATATATTTGGATTAATTTTAAAACATAACAGAAAAGTTAGACGTGTTGTTTAAAACAATAAAGCCAACGTCAACTGCTACTAAACGAGTATTTTTAAAGGCAGGAACAATTAAAAACTTAGTTAAAAACAAATTTAAAATACGAAACATTTAATGCCGTATTATTTTTAAAATATGAATTTTTTTAATTTGAATAAATGACTTTTATTACAAATGAGCCCGTTTTTAATGTAGGTACTATTAAATGTAATATTTTAGTATAAACATATAATATTAACTATTCGGATATCCGAATAAATCCGGATAGTTTCAGTTTTACTATTCGATATTCGAATAGTTGATAATGACGAATAATTGGAATCCCTAATTCCTATCCGTATAACTGAGTGTATGATGAACCAATATTCAAACGAGTATAATCACACACAGTGGCGGCCGGTCAATGTGGCATTGGATCAATGCACCCCTTGTATATGCAGGGGCGGTTTTGTTTCATGAAATAATATTCAAACACAACATTTATAACATTCACTCATTTTTAAATTCTTCATGTATTTATTGTCGATAACTAATTCACACGCTTCGATTTCTAAAATATTTACCATAGACAATAAATACGTGAAGAATTTAAAATGAGTAAATGGTATAAACGTTATGTTTGAATATTATTTCATGAAATATAGCCGCCTCTGCAAATACAAGGGGTGCATTGATCCAATGCAGTGGTGAGCTGGTGGGGGCTCGCGCGAGCCCCTTGTTAGATTTTAGAGAAAACAATATTCTCATATCAAATTAGTATATAACAGCAATTTCTGACTTATATATTATCCAGGACAGCTTTATTATACACAGTAGTACATTTGTAGCCATTTACATTTATAAGTTTACGGTGAATTCCATATTGTTACATATTATAAGTGTATTATGTAACAAGAGATTGCTTATTTAAGTATTACATACAATTGTATAGAAGTAATATAAAAAATCATTCCATCCCCAGAACACCGAGAATTTCTTAGAGGCTAAGCGAGCCCCTTGTTAACGTATTGGCAACCCACCACTGATCCAATGCCACATTGACCGGCCGCCGCTGATCACACAAGTGATTATACGTAGGATGTGTCGATATTTTCTTTCGTTTGAAAAGTAATTTGTGTAAATTGATAAAAGTTTCTTTGAATAGTTGCATATATTTCGCATGTGAAAAATACAGTAGTAGGCTTTTACTGAACAAACAGCTGTTGGTATATGGAGGAGCGGTTATATTATATTAGGAAGTTTCAAAAGATAGTTCTTAAACTTTTTCTCGGTTTTGTATAAATAAGGTATGCTCAACCAAGAGCATTTGTGTCAAGCTTTAAGCTCAGCAAAAATTCAAAGATGAAGCTTCTTAAATCATTGATTGGAAATTATGTGTTACCATTCGTTTGATGCGCTTGATTTTAACGATTTATTGACAGAGAGAGTGTGTATGTATGTTGCGTTGCAAATATGCAAATAAATCAAGAAAATGTATATTTATATCCAGGTGACAGTGCGACCTCAAACAAAAAAAAATTACACTTATGTGAAGGCAACGGTGGACTGCCAATACGTTAACAAGGGGCTCGCTCAATATCAAAGTAATTTATCAGTCATATGCAATTATATGCAATACTTTTAAATAAGCAAACGATTGTTACTTAATACACTTAAAATATGCAACAATATGCAGTTTACCATAAACTAATCAATGTAAATGGCTAAAAATGTACTACTGTGTATACTGGAAGCTGTCGTAGATAGTATGTGTCAGAAATTGCAGCTATGTACTAGTTTGATCTGAGAATATTGTTTTATTTTAATTTAACAAGGGGCTCGCCGGCAGTGGTAAAATCTAACAAGGGGCTCGCGCGAGCCTCTCCGAGCCCCCTTCAGCCTACTTCTGTGTGAAGGCACTGAAAAAGATAGAGAGAGTGTGTGCGTTGTGTTACAGATAGACAGATAAATCAAGACAAATATACAAATAAGTGAATACTAATTAGCACAAAAGGGAAAAGTTTTTTGTTTTAATTCTGAATTATCTGTTTGAACAAGCTTGCTGACAAAACACGTTAATATCAGTTGTGGCCAAACTTTCAAACTTTACTAATCACTAAACTTACACGTCTCAAAGCTGTAGACCAGTGACATTATAACAGTAATAGTTTTATTTATAAAATCGTTAAACATTTAATGTAAAATAATTGTCATTAAAGCATTATTTTTTATGATTAATGGAATACTTGTTTAATTAAAAACAAAAATTAACAAATGTCATATTTGTTGTATTATTTAACCCGTTAACAGCTAGAAAAAAAATACGTTTGTTGTCCTGTAAGCTAGCAATTTTCTAAAAACTAATAAAGGAAAACTTAATATTCATTTTGTGAGTCCTTAAGAGATGTTGGACTCTTTTTCAATGATGCAAACTCTAAAAAATATTTATTGACGTCGTAATAATGACAACACACTGGTGGGTAGCGAGAGTGGTTAGTAGGTATGCGACACATCGGTGGGTCGTTAGCTTTAGAGTGGTTAAATAAGTTTATAGATTCTACGTCAACTACGCACAACACGAAATTTCTCTCACAGACCACCGAATGGCGACCGCTAGACAAATCCCTTATTTGCCCATATGGAAAAAATTGCTCTGTTTCTAACTTATGTATAGTTTCTTGTAGAAACTCAATATGTAAGAAGTACCCTCACTCTTTCTTCTAAAAAGTATCACAGTGGGGTTATTAGTGCGATATTCTCACAAAGGCGTCTAAAAGCATAAACCGGCGTCAAGTTTTTAATGTTTGTAGTAAATTACTTTTTTGTGTTTCATGCTTTAATTCAATTTTTATCAATAGTTTATTTTTTCCTCCGTAATGTATTTCCAATTAATTGCAATATGCGTGTTTTTTTAAGCAATCAGCCGCTTATTGTAATAAATATATCGACTGTAAAAAGGAAAAAAGTTTTTTTTTATTGATTTGGCATTTACTTGGTAGAACTCCATTTTAATAGGGTAAAATATCAAGGTATTTCAGTTCTACAGTTTTTAAAAAAGTTAAAGGTTGATAGCTATTTCGGCTTACGCCATAGTTCTGACGATGGCGTAAGCCGAAATAGCTATCAACCTTTAACTTTTTTAAAAACTGTAGAACTGAAATACCTTGATATTTTACCCTATTAGGAAAAAAGAAGTTTAAAAAATAATAATTTATTAAATTAAATTCTTCTTCTTTGGCCATGTTCGCTCCCCATGTGGAGCATATGGCCGCCACGCGCCACCTCCATGTTTCCCTGTCTCCCGCCAATTGCTTTGCTTCCTCCCATGACATGCCAGCATCCCTCATTTCCGCCGAGTACATCTTATGGATAGTACCCGACGGACGTCTGGGACGCCGGAATCCTACCGGTCGAAAGAAAAGGCAGGCAGGATTGAGGCTTTCCGGAGGCACCCGCAGCACGTGACCCACGTGGAACTAGCTGGGTCAAATTAAATTATATTATATTTACTTAAATATAGGATAAAAAAGTGGAGAATTTGGCAGATTTATCTGCTCGTTTAAAATTGGTTAACTCTGCCGCCTGTGCGACCGAGTGGTCAAGGTCGTTGACTTCGGTTACGGAGGACACGGGCTCGAATCCCAGGACAGAGAGTTTTGTAAATTGATTTTTCAATCGATTTCTAAATTTCTGTTCGAAGGCATGGATGTATATGATGTCTTGAATTCCCCCCTCCTACCCATCTAATCCTATGAACGGGGCGTATCGAGAGCGATTAGCTTACAAACAACGTTCTCTCTACGCTGCGCGCGTGCGCGGCCACGCAGCAGTTGAGAAGCCCCTGCGAACTCATTCCGGGTTGGCACGCACTACAAGACAGTTAGTCAATTAATTTGATCGGTTCGCGCATCCTCCGCGCAGCCTTTGAAATTTCCGCGCAGCTAACCTCTTGCCTTAGAGGGTACATTTCTTACAACTAGTCCGGTCCTGGCCTTATCCTTATATTCCTACTCTCTCTCTGGAAAAAGAGAGGTTGAGCAACTGAGTAACAAGCAGTTCTCATAGAAACATTTCTGTTGAGATAAACTCCATTAGGAGTCCATATGCTTCACATTAGAAGCGGACATGGTAAAAAAAAACTTAAATATAGCATAAAAAAGTAGGGAAATTGGGCAGATTTACCTGCTCATTCAAAATTGGTAAACTAAGCCGTGCCCTATTAATTTGTAAAATTTCTTGGTAAAATAATTTATGTTCACCCGTCTTGATTTCATTGTATTTGGTAAGTTGTTTATCATGCCATATTAAGTAGGTATTTTTTTTAGATTTTGACAAAATGTGAACTCAATTCATGTATTCTTTTGACGTCCATAATAAATCAGTATTCATTATTTGGTGAACTATTTTCTTTTTTTTCTGTCCTTATCCGCTCCCTAGTCGGAGCATGTGGCCATCACATGATTCTTTCAAGATTTTATGTCCCCAGCCAGTTCTCTTGCTTCCTCCGATGTCATTCCAGCGTCTCGTAGATCCGCCGAGTACATCCTATAGATCAGGGTTTCCCAATCATATTGTGCAATGGAACACTTCGCAAATCTGGAAATGTTACCGGAACACAGCTAATTTTTTAGTCAGGGTAATTCATAATACATAGTAAAAATATAAAGTTTTTATATAACTTTTTATGTATTAATTAATTGTTTTTAAAACATGTTACATAAACATATGAGTTAGCAAAGCTCTTAGTGATTCAAAATCTCCACCTGAACCTATATATTTGACCTTTTAAAAATCAGTGGAGATTTACCATCACTTGATTTTGAATATGGAGTAGAAGATGTTTAAATGTCTTGCAGCGTAGATTACCATTGCCAATTTCCGCGGAACACATATGAAAGTCCCACGGAACACTAGTCTTCCGAGGAACATAGTTTGGGAAACCCTGCTATAGATGATCATCAGCGGCCTTCCACGACGGCGGAATCCATCCGGTTGGTAAAAGAGACAAGCAGAATTCATGCTTTCTTGTGGCATCCTCAGCACATGTTCAAGCCAGGTTCATCGTCGCTTTTTTATTTTGGGAGTAATTGACGGCTGTTTAGTCCGTTCTTAATCTCTATGTTTCTGGTAAAGTCAAACCACTGTACTCCCAGTATTCACTTTAGTTTTTCGCGAGCCGAGTACTACAAGGTTCTAAGTGTCGACTTTTGGTCAAACTAAAGTAATAATGAGGCAGTCTTAATCGTAGCATTATCTACACGCTATATTAATATGAAGTCGAAATTTTGCTTAAATTTCCAATAAGCCGTAGTTCTATGTGCGCGTCGCAAGGTATCTGTGGTATCAACATGAAATCCTGAAGATGCCGAAAAGTGAAACCCAGGTCGTTAGTGACAAAACTTGTGTGAATGTACATAGGTTTAATAATAACTTTTATATTTTGATAATTTTATTCCTTTTTTTTTCAATTATTTAATTTTGACAATTATGCTATTTTTTACCATTATGACTTTTTTTATTCTTGCAGTGTGGTATTATTACATTTTACAATATTAACTTAGTACATTAATCATATCAAACACAAATAACGAAAAAAAACTCCTTTTCCTATTTATCCTACATTTTTTTAAATATATTTTCTCCAATATTAATGATCACATTAGATATCTTCCATAGAATTCGTTTTATTTTATTATAAAAAGCGTAAGTCTGTTTTTTGAAACACCTGTGCTTTCATACAAATTTCAGTTAGAACCTTGTAGCACTGACGGTTTGTTTGTATTTCAGATGGACGAGGTTCTAATAGAAGTTTAGGTATTTCTAATTAACTATGAAGGATTATTCTTATGCCAGTACTATCGTACTATCATTGATATATACAATCAAAGAGAAACTTGGAAACATTTACAATTATCAAAGCATTCAAAATTTAAAATGCCCATATCTTTTTTGGTGCAGCTGTCCACATAGAACCTTGTAGTACTCGGCTCGCGATTTGCTTCGAAAACAGATGCCTGCGTCGAATACTGGGAGTCAACGGTCCCTCAAATTTTTCTATTGTGTGTGCGGACTAGGGATTCTGTGTCGAGACGTCCCGGGACAAAAGTCCCGGGACTTTTAAGCTTTTTTGCTGTCGTAAGTCCCGGGACTTTGTTGTTAAATGTCCCGGGACTTAAGACAGCCAAATTTTACATTTTAATTTTGAAAAAACCATTCTAACAAAATAAAATTGGATGCAAGCAATCGCTAATGTGACATAAAAAGTTAATTTTGATTTAAAATAAATTTAAATTGGTGTCTATCCTCGAGATCAGTTTTGAAAAAAATGCATTATATTCAGGCTACGGATTAAAGGCCGGGGTTTTAACAAAATTAAGTATGCATATATAAAAGGGACCTTATGAAAGAAACAGCTGTTTAGATTTATAATTGTAGAAGTTTCAAATCAACATCTATTTATATATTGTAATACGAAACAACCATTTTCTATGGGTAGAGACGTGCAGAAATACAAAAAAACTTAGACACGTGTTCGTTTAACTCAATAGTTCAACAATTTGAAACTTGGGATTCACAGAATTCCAAGAAATAATGAAGCCGATAGTTATTTCTAGAAAATTATGTCATAAATCAAGGCGGATTATAAATCTTTTATTATCAACAGTTCAGCTGGGACTAATTGTTTTTCGAAAAGAATACAAGAAAGATCAATGTTTTGGAAAAACAATGTTGCAACAACGTTTATTACAAAAATAAGAAATCGGCTGTCTGATTCGTCATTAAATTCATTATTATTTTTAAAATCATATTTTGATAAGCAAAAATAAAATATTAACTTTTGTGTAAATAATACATACTATGTATGATTTGAGGTTCTGATTTTATTATTCAATTAATTTAATATTTTCAATATTAATAAATAAATGTGTTCAAAAGATGTATTTATTTTAACTAACGCATACTTTCGGCGGCCTTTTAAAGTACGTACGAAAAAAATATACGTTTAACTGCGTAAAAAACGCTCAAAAAAATTTAATTGAAACAAAATATTAAAAAACGTTTAGGAGAAAGATATCTCCATTTATGTTATTAGAAATTTGTTTAAACCAATTTATATTAGTATAAAAAATATAACTGTACCAAAAACAAATCAAAAAATATTATAATTAAATGTTCATACCTGATTATTTTTTTATATTGACTATTTTTCAGCTGTATTGTAATTTGTGAAGTAACGGTCATAATTTTACCCAATTCATTGTTATTTTTTCAATACATGTATCGTTACATCCCTTTTTAGTACATACATACAAATATTTAATTTTAATAAATTTATGATTTTATTGAAGGGGAAATTAAAGTCCCAAGTCCCGGGAAGTCCCGGGACTTTGACTTTATCACGTCTCATGTCCCGGGACTTTGAAAAACCCGAGACTTCAGAATCCCTAGTGCGGACCATCAACTTCTGTGAGCAGTAATTTTTCAGCAAAATAAAAAATGTGCGCAAATATAAAAATTTGGCGAAACAAACTTATTTTTATAATATTTACTTGTGCGGGGATGGAAAAATGTGTGTGGGCACATTTTGGGAGGTGTGCGCGCGCACACCCGCACACCTTAGCGGGAACATAGCTGGGAGTCAGTGGCGAATCCAGAAATTGTCCCAGGAGGGGGCCATTCAATTTGAAAATAGGGATGATACATAAATAATACATTAAAAAATAGATGAAAGCCTTTTTTTACGCGATTTTGAAATTACGCGATTGTTTTGGACGGCACCGTAAAAAAAAATTTTTGCGCTAATTTGAGGAACAATTTTTTTTTTCATACATTTTTGATACTTTTTTACGCGATATTTTGATTTTTGGAACCAATTTATCAAATCATATGAGAGTGAGGTTTTTTTACGCGCCACCTTCCTCCAATGTATCGCGTAAAAAAAGATTGGGTGTATATAAAAATAGTCAATACAAAATTAAGTAAGTATTTATTCTATAAAACATTGTAAGCTAAACAATTAAAGAGCCAATTTCAAAATAAACTTTTAATAAATTATAAAAATGGAAAATAAATTCTCCCAAGGAGGGGGCCATGGCCCCCATGGCCCCCCCCTTGGATCCGCCAATGCTGGGAGTGGTGAACTATAACACCCAATAAATATTAACGACGAATGAAAGCTAATAAGCGTACATGATACAACATAATTATATATTAAATTCTATTTCTACAGAGCTAACTAAGTTAACAACTGTTAGAATACAAATTAAAATTAAATAATTGATGACATGACAAAGTCATGATTGTTTGTTAAATCTGGCGGTAGATTTTGTCACATTTATAATTTATTATCAATTTCCTTTCTGTGATATTATTTGGCTTTGTTTGTTATATTGTCTGTCATAAAATTTCCTGCGGCGGATTTGATATAAATTTTCATTTTACGATTTTCGTTTATAATAATATGTAGTCTTTCGAATAAATTTTCTTTTGTCAGTAAACACTTTTCAATGATTGAACACGCTTAGTTAATTGTTTATAAAACTTTAATTTATTAGCTCGTTAAATAACTCTACTTAATATGCAATCAATTGAATTTTACTTGACAAAGTACTTAAGCAGTATCAAATATAGCAGGTTTAAAAAAAATGTTTAATTATATATTACAAAAAAAAAATGATTCGTTAGATTTCTGTTCGAAGAGTGTATGTGATAACTTAAAATTTCTTTCGAATCCTTAAATATCAGAGCGCAACGAGAGCGATTAGTTAATATTGCCCTAGCTTTATCATTTTTATCTCTATTCTCTTCAAAAAACTTTTGTTCAGATACCTTTATTAGGATTCCATATGTTTTTTTAATTTTTAAAAAAATATTTGGCATTACAGCTTATGCCAATGCGTCAAATATTTTGAAGTTGAAATATCATACAAGATATACTCGACGAGAATTTTTGAAAGTCACGCGAAATAAACTCAAAGATAATTAACTTCACTAACACCCATGTCTTAGATCTCAAAAATTCAAATTTAAAAAAAAAATCCAATTTGACATTGACCTTACCGGGAATCGAACCCAGACCCACCTGATCGGTAGAGCAAGCTCTAACCAACTAGACCACAGCGGGCAACTGGCACATTGGAAGCGAACATTGATTGAAAAAAATATAATAGAGATGTTTAGATCATGTCTTAAACATTATTTTTTTTAGCAACGCGCCTGTTAAATCACATGGAAATTGTTTACATTACCAAACACAGGTGTGTTTTGAGAAACCTCATCACAGGAATGCATTTCAAGCATCTATTTGTCTTTTTAAAAATGTCTTCTTTTATTTTTAAAAAGGAACATATTCTGATTTATTAGCTTTTCTGTTTTTATGTTGAAACGTATTCCACAGTGTGTTTTGCTTACGTTCTACAGCACGTAATAGAACTCTAGAAAAAATGAACAAACGATTACTCATTAGACAAATATACAAAATTTAATTATGTTTATTTTTAATTTGCTGACAGCCACATAACAGAAGTAGTTATAGAGGAATAAGGAATTCTTAGAACGTGTGTATTTATACAATATATATTAATATAAAAGTATTGGTTTTTCAAACCTTTACTGTACCATTATGTTTTTGGTACATTGGATAAAACGTACATGAATATTTATTTTTTTACCTAAACTTGTTTGTTCCTCTTCGATAGATTCGGCGGTAACTTTGTGGAAGTTAATTTTTAATATAAAATTAAATTTATTAACATTGTTATTACACTTGTTGCTAAATTTATTTCCATCTGGATTTATCACACATAATGAAAGTAATTAATTTATAATTAGTATTATTAAAGTTTTTGCTGTAATTTGTAAATTCTTTTCAATGCCAATTGTTTTTTACACTGTTAAATTATATTTTTATCAGTTGGTAATGCTCGCCATGAGCGAAGCCAGTCCTGATTTTGGTAAATATAAATGAATATAAGTACAAAGGAATATATTTTTTTAAATATATTTTGAGTACTCCTTGTCTGTCCTATATACAATGAATCACACATTTCGCATACAAGTTTATGACAAAGCTTTCGTCTAGTAGACGCTTTAGTACCGCTTCAGTATCGTAAGGCCACTGGTGGCTGCTAAATACGAACGGCGTGAATACCGTAAGGCGTAAGGCCATCGAAGACCACGAATGTAACTTGAAAATATTAAACTATATATATATCATTTTATATGTAAAATTTTAATATTCATAAACTCAGTCCTATTTTTAAAAACTATTCAAAAAATATTAAAAAACATGCGGGGTAGGTATGTGAGTGAATGTTTTTTTAGCTTAAAACATCGCGGTACTAAAAAGGTTATCGTGTTTGTTATTTAAAAGTTGCTTTGCAAAATCGTCACTTTTTTGGACTACACACACATCTGTTTACGTAGAGAGTGCCTATGTAGTTTCGGCAATAAACATGCAGTAAATCAAATGACAGCAGAGTCAATATCACGTTGCAGACTTCATGCCATCGTTACCCGGCTGAAATATGATCGGGAGGCTTCACGTTGAGCCCGTATCATCCCTTGTCTATTTATAAGGGGCGGTACATTGACATCCGGAGCCAGGGGCTGCATGGTACGGCCAACCTAAGCCTGAGTCAACTCTTTTCACAGACTGCCAATTGTCTAAGAAAAAAAGTTATACAATACAAGAATGACAGCTTGCTCAGGAAATCGCGGTTTTATTTAGTTCAATGCAACGAAAATGTGATGGAAATTTTCATAACAAAACGTGGTATACGAAGTAGAGTTCGCTGTGTAATAATTTTTATAGTTCTTTTTAATCCAAAATTGCTTTTGAACGGCTTAAAATGTATTTTTGTTTTGTTTACGGCTTAAAAATTTAACTACACTCATTTTTTTACACTGTCTTACACAGTTTTATACTAAATAACAAATAATATATCACTTTTAGGGTGTTCACTGTCAATACATGGTGGAAAAGCATTACATCAATAAAAACACAATATTCCTTTGTACTTTACTCCACTATATTTAAAAGGTCAGCACCGGTTTTGGTCATTGCAATCATTGTAATAATATATCGACTGTGGAAAGGAAAAAGGACGTAACTACACATTTTTTTACAGGAGACACAAAAAACGTTTATTGATGATTTTGGGCCAAAGACAAATACGAAATATACACAACCGTGCTAAACTAGTTTTGTATTGGCTGAGTCTAATATAAATTTAATAAATTGTTAAAAAATAACCTTTTTTAAGTACTTTTTTCTAGTTTCAATTTTTACATTCCTTAATTTTTTCAAACATAAAAGCTAAATTAAGATACTAATTCTTCTCAACTTGCATCCTTTTGATAGAACGTGTATCAAGTTGTATACATTGTGATACCTTAGGTTACGTCCTTTTCTGTTTCGAAACTGTGGGTTACGTCCTTCCACGAAATATTTGTTCTTACACGATTCAACTAGACTCAAAAAAACACACAGAAGCCGATAACGGATTTACTTATAACAGGAAATCAAACAACACAAGGAGTAATAATAACTAATAAAACTTAATACGTGTCAGGTATTTCTTGCGGTGTCCAGTCTCTCATAAAAGCTACAGTTAATAATCAATTTGCAACGAATAGTGTTATTTTTTCTTAACTTAAATACGTATAATGAATAATATTTTTTGTGATTTATTTTTACCTTTTTTTACACGAGTTTATATACCATAATATTCTCCAAACAACACGGTTTTTAAATTCAGGGATCCAATATTCAATTTTTCTATTAATCACAGTTTTTTTTTGTGGATCGTATCAACTGCGTAAAAAAGACTTGTTTGTTTTCTATTTTAAATAATTTCATGATAATAATTAATTGAATATTATTACAGTAATGAAAAATTTTACATTGTATATTTGCCAAGAATCTATGGTTTATTCTAAACGTATATGTTTTTTTTTTATTAATATCTCGCTTCTAAGAAATTGAAATTACTAGTTAAGTTTACTGTCAAAGTTATAATGCGCTGTATCCATATTTTGATATGGGTTATAATATGAAGTATTTTTTTTTGAAGAATTTTGGGACATAAAAAGGCCAAAAATAATTTATATTATAAATATCTATCAATTTTACTCTCGATATATAAAAGATAAATCGAGTATTTTTTAATGAGTTTTTATTTAAACGATCACAATACAACTTCAAATATTATTTTTTGATTAATATTGTATTCTGTAAATAAAAACTGTTCGCTTATAAACAGCTCACTTTATTAACAGTAACAAGACTTACTGTTATTGATTTAAAATTATAAAATTTGAATCGTTCAAATAGTACACGTTCACACAAGTTTTGTCACTTTTTCGACATCTTCAATCAAGGCGAACACATGAAGATGCAACAAGGCGAAACCCGAAACCCAATGTGTAAATTTTATATACATTGAATTCTACACATAGTTAAATTGTTCATCAACTTAGCTTGATAATTGCGCGTGTACTCATAGTGTTTCTAGCCACTCTTCACAGCTAGCTGTGCGCGCGCAAACTCGAAGTTGTTTTGTTTTACTGTCAATTGACATTTCACATAACCTCAAAACTCAACATGTATTCATAATCGTCATCTGTATATTCAAAATACATAAGCAAACCTAACGTAAGCCGTAGTGGCATTACGACCAGAGACAATACTACTCTGGCTAGCGCTTGTCAGTATATTAATATAACCTCAAATTTAATGTCATTTCTACACTCTCTAATGCTTGGCCGTGAGTTTATACACTTAGTTGTTAAATTCATAGATTAAATAGACAAAGTTAGGCTGGCCAACAGGGTTCTTTTCAAGAGAACATGTTCTCTTCTTCGACGCAATTCTTTTGTTCTGTTTTTGTTTTCCATGAAAGCCGGAATGCCCTCCTTTTTCAATTTTGACAATAATTTCACACTAAAGAAACATTTGCACCAAATTAGCACTGTAGATAAATATAGCGACAGAGATGATGAAACTGAGAATGGAAATAAAGATGATTAAATTCAACAATTAATTTTTAGGCGCACTTTTCGTGTTGCTAACTATTATTATGTACATATTTTGTATTTGCCGGTTATTATGAAAGTGGAATAAATCGTATAATATTTCATTTGAGATAATAATTGGACTTGGCGTAAATGTGTTATGAGAATTATTTTGATATTGTATTAAAATATATGTATGTACATGACAATATTTGTATGTTAATTATGATTCCAGATATAATCTTTCCTTTATCTTGTAAAATAATGGTTTATTGGTAACCGGCACAATTATAAGTATAAGGAAAAAATGTACAAAATAAACTTTTTTTTGAATATTCTCTTTTGTTGTCCTTGATACTTGACAGTCCGAGTCAAAATGAATTTAAGCTTCAAGAGAAACTGGCAGATAATGTTAAAATTGACGAGATTTACCTTTTTAATTGTAAAATATGTAACTAATAATTATTGTGCGTTTATGAACTATGTATTTCCAATTTGAAAAAAAAGTACATTACATGGGAAAAATAGATTATTTACCATAAAATGAAAAGTAATATTTCACTAGCAATACTGTTTTATTTTATAACTTTTAATATCGAATTTATTTTTTAAATATTTGTAAATTATCATAGAATTCTCTCCGGAATAAATAAAACATAATTATTTCACGTAAAATGTCTTACAAATTAAATAACAACATTGATATTTTTCATTCATTTTATATCGATGAACTGTTCACATTCTTGCGCCCAATTACATGGCACTGAGCCGCCATTGTCCAACCAACTGACCAAAAGATCATTGTTCACTTTATCGTCCAGACAAACCTGCTCTTCGTTCACCATTATGCAAGCGGGAAACATACCCTTTAAATTCCTATCATTGTCAAGTATATCAACAGTTTTGTTCTCCATTGTTATCAAAATCTGCAACAAGCACGTACATTTCCATGGATTTCCATAGTAGGAAAATGTTTTCAGCGTAGAATACACGTCGAAAAAATCATCCGGGAAGTATTCTAAATTGTTGCAAGCCAGCGAGAGATGATTAAGTTTAGGAAACTGTGCACTGCTTGTTAAGAGTTCATCGATTCGATTATTTTCCAAGTGTAACTCTTTTAATTCAGTTAACCTTTCAATAACGAACCAAATTGATACCGATAATTGGTTTCGTGAAAGTAATATGTGACTTATTCGTGGTGTAGAGTGAAACGTTGTCGGTGCAATTGAATTTAACAAATTTCCTGAGAGATCAAGTCGTAATAGTCCATGGTTCTTTATAAATATATTAGCAGGCAAGGTCCGAAGCTGATTATCGCATAAATCTAAAACCGTCAGATTATCCAAGTCATTAAAAGTGTTTGGATGTAATACTGAGATTCGATTACTTGAAATATTCAACTCTTGAATATGAATACTCTTTTCGAAGAAGTTTTGGTTTATATTTGTCAAATCGTTTGAAGAAATATCCAATTTAGTAAGAGCCAAACTCCAGTTTAGTACTCTCGTGTTATACAAATTGACTGGATTATTTCTTATGTTTAGATGTGTAAGTTTTGGATGGTTTGCAATCATCCGCACGTGGGTCGGACCGATGAATACGTTTCCAGATATATCCAAATCAAGGAGTTCAATTAACGCAGCAATTCCGTTTAAATTAATTAAATAATTATTAGAAAGATCTAAATGCGTTATTGAAAGCATTGACGAAAACACTTTTGGGTCTATTTTATATATTCCACAATCACTTGCATTCAATTGAAGAGTTAATCCCTGAATAACAGCTTGAAAACTGCTATTGTCAAGTTGGTTGAATTTTGCAGTTGCCCGACACTCAACAGCTGTTTTGACATCAAACGATCTAGTGCAGATAACGAATGCATGAGAATTATTATAAAAACACGCGATTACAAATAAAAATATAACTAACACTCGACATAACAGAATTTTTGGCTTTGAATCCATCATTTCTTAATAAACGTCTTAGTTTGATCACTGTTTATGATGCACTGACTCATTAATTTACTGTTTATATGTTTGCGACAATATTGGAGATAAACAAAAGTCGTGTTTAAAAAATTACAAACAATTATAATAATGTGTAAATTATTTCAACGTCGAATATGTCTCAAATGAAATAATTTCAACACCTTTATAGGTTTTGATAGTGAAGTGTACAACAAATTTCACTTATTTGTGAGAATCATAACATAATTTTTAATGAATTTGGTGGTTACTTGAGTGCTAATTCATATAAAACATAGGCTCTCCACCTTTTCCGGGTTGTGACCCCTTTTTATAAAAGCCATGTGATTCACGGCCTCGACGCAATTGAAAAAGGCATTTTTTTCAATAAGGTAATTTTAGTTAGAAAACTTCCAGAAACCCCCCCCAGAAAACCCGTCGCGACCCATAGGTTGAGAACCCGCGATATAAAAGAAAAGGTAGTATCTTGGAAAAGCAACCTTTGAATGCAGAAATATAGAAAAATTCATTATACTCATGATAAAACAATATTTATGTATAGTGCAAAAAATTCTTCAGTACAAAAATCGTTGTTCAGTACAAAATTTGTTTAACATTATTACTTCTCAGGCCACTACTTTTCATTATATGTCGGGTCTTATAGCGCAGCGGACAGCGTTGTTGGTTTTTTTTTTTTTTGATGGATTTATCGATTTCTAATCAAAGGGTGTTTATGATGTCTTAATTTTCCTCCCAACCTTCATATCCTTCAATAACTGGGCGTGGCGAGAGGAATTATTTAACCACTAGTCCTAGCCTTATCCTTCTATCTCTACTACACTCTTTGGAAAAAAAGGTTGAGCGACTGAGTAACGAACAGTTTTTGTAGAAAAACTTATTGTTGAGATACATCCATAAGGAGGTCATATGCTTCACATTAGGAGCGGACATGGATAACAATTTAAAAAAAAATCTCATTATTTGTCACTAAATTTTATACCAAGAAACCAAAACTTTAAGTAACGATGTTTTCCTATGAAACAATCTCTATCAATTTATTTATTGATTTGGCATTTACTTGGTAGAACTTCATTTTAATAGGGTAAAATATCACGGTATTTCAGTTCTACAGTTTTTTTTAAAAAAGTTAAAGGTTGATAGCTGTTTCGGCTTACGCCATCGTCAGAACTATGACGATAGTTCTGACGATGGCGTAAGCCGAAATAGCTATCAACCTTTAACTTTTTTTTAAAAAACTGTAGAACTGAAATACCGTGATAGTTTACCCTATTAATCTCTATCAACTTCATTAAAATTACGGTTAGTTACTTGTCAATAGCTTGGGAGAAAACACAAGCTTTGAATTAAATTACTTTGGACAAAACAGTTATCTTGAAAAATTGGGTGTAAATGCAGCATTAGTGATATTTATAATTTAAATAAGTGTAGCAAAAATACTGTTTTTTATAATACAGATAATGATGTTAAAACTATTTCTACATAACTACATTCAATTATGTTTTGTGTTTTTTCTCCAATTTTTTTACTTGGTAGAAAACTATATTAGCTTCTAATGCCCTGAATATAATATGTTCTTCGATCAATAGAAAATGCTCGGGATGAGCAAATCTGGTCCTGATCTTTATGAATAATCGTGAAACATGTACAAAATAGTGTTTTATTACAGTCTGAAGTTGTAAGTTAATTAAATATTGGACTTTTTATTCGTTCCAGTGATTAAGTAACAAAAAAATAAGTAGATATCACAGCTGCTGATAATATTAAGTTATCACTTTTACCAGTGACTCTTAAGGTCATGGACATGAGTATTACAAGTAATTTGACGGTATAAATAAAAATAAGATTAACTCAAACACCTCGTAAACGTATTATAATGAATACATTTTTTTTATCAATACGCTAGAAACTATTTTCCGAAGAAGTCGGTTATCAATAGAAAAAGAATGACATATAATCACTTTCAATGTTAAATATTTTTGTTGGAAATGCAGTATATTAAAAAAATAAACATTTTTTCGTAATTTCACAATATTTATTCAATATCAGGACAGGTTTTTCTCAACACGAGCATTAGCAGCATGGCAGCATTAACAGAGTGCTTTTCAACCAAGAATTGACAGCTTTGAAAACTTTTAGCCAGAGATGTGGAATATGCGGCAATATATAATAATTATAAGTTTGAATCGTTCAAATTATGTACATTTACACATTTTTTGTCACTAACGACCCGGGTTTCGTTTTTTGGCATTTTTAGGCTTTCAAGTGCACGGACGAACTTGAACTGAGGCTCAGTAAATAAATATATCGTGTTTATATAAGAAAAAATGTATCAATCAGTGAGGTTCTAAAGTTTGGTGAGCGCTGTACCAACATAATCTGAACTGATATGTCGTTTCTACTCTGTCTAGCGCTTGTCCATAAAATTATATACTTACTAGTTAAATAAAACTTTGACTAGTTAAGATAAATGTGAATTGTAATGATATAAGCTTCAACTAAAACTGTTATTTAATGTATATGTTACACCGAATCGGTGAAATTGCTTATTTCACGCAGTCGGCAGACATTTTGCTGAATGCGTGAAAACGGCAAGCCCGTTGCCTATTTCACGCATTCGGTAAAATTTCTGCCGACTGCGTGAATTCGGCATAAAATCTTTTGCTTATTTCATGCATTCAGCAGGTAGATTCATAGAAACTTTGTAGGTTGTCTATGATCACAGCGCTCTGGCGGTGTTTTTTGCAACTAAACCAAATGTCATTTCATAGCATATAAAAGCATATTGTTAATTAATTACAATGTCGTTCATCTCCATACAACTTGCAAATAAGTTAAAACTGTAATATGATAGTCAGCACTCGTCGACATCAACTCATCGGGCGTCATTTTAGAGATCTATTTTCGACTTTGAAATGTCTCCCTTTGTGACAGATGTCAAAATAAACCATAGACCATAATAAGTTATATTGGAACTATCTATGGTATCAGAATAAGCTGTCACAGTGATGATAAAATAATTATATTTTAATTGTAGAAAGCTTATAAAAATTAGAAATTAAATTTACTCGCATTTTTGCATCCAATAAAATCAAATAACGTTCGTTCGGACAGAGCACTGTACAACATAACCTCAACGGGTGACGTTTCTATAATGTACAAGCTGTAAGCCCGTTGCCCTCAACGGGGTGATTTTTTTGCATTTTTGATAAATCAAATATTTACTGGCGAGGAAAATCAAATGCAAACTTATTTATTGAATAAGCCAGAAGGTTTTGCTTAATTAATTCTCAATGGTTTTTAAGAATACACCCAGACCTCTTTAAGAATTAAAATAATTGGGGTTGTAAAAAAATACGCAAATATCGGAAAACGTGAATTCTGGACGTGCTTAAACAGGATTTCACTGTAAATAATAAAAAATTACAACTGAACCAAATTAAAATTAAGAAACGAAAATTCGACCCATGATAAAAAGAAATGTTATGATATTTTTATTTTAAACAAAAGAATAGTGTGTCATTCCACTGTGACAGTAACAAAAGACAGTGGAGAATGTCGACTAATAAAATATTGAGAAACCGTGTTACATATAGGATGACAAAAATCATAAAAACAGAGGGCGGGGGTGTTGACTCTAAAAAATTTGAGAATCCGTATCACATATAGGATAATCGAAATTAATTGCAAATTTTATCCAGATGTATGAAAAATATTCAAAATATATTCTCACACATTATGAAAAAATAAAATTATATTTATAATATATTTTATCTAGTATGGAAGACAGTCAAAATATATAAAAATCAAATGCAATTTTTCAATAAAATATCAATTGCACATTTTATCCAAATGTATGAAAAAAAAGCAAAATATTATTCTATGATAAATCCATATCATAATTCAAATATTATTAATGTATTAAAGAATTCAAAAAGATTTACAAGGTCAGACGTGAAAAGATTTAATCATAATGATTCAATTGATCAAATCAGCTCCAAAGAATATTGCTCTCACTCGACTCACACGATCCAACGATTCATTTCGATAGCCCTATAATCATAGTTTACAATAATCGAATTTAAGTCTTTGATTATTCGAAAATTTTCGAATATTATGATCCATGGTGATAGAATACTTCAGCTCTACACCAAGAAATATCGAATTTTCAAACGGGAAGATATCAGAACATTCACGCGCGGCTTAAAATAAGCCGCTCTCATTGGATAGAACGACATTTCGAAAATGTGCTATTCAAAATACCGTTATCATTAGGCGAATTCCACGGCAGGATCCGCATTAAGCGTTATTAATAATATGAAGATTGGCCCTTTTAGTTAGTTCGTGAAAAATGGTTGGAACATGGTATAGAAATAATCTTTTCAAAACGCGTCATCATTCTGCATTCACAATCAAAAACAATAATGACAATATTACAGCCAAGCTAAATTTGACTTCTGTGTCAAAATTATTTTTTCAACTGTCATGTTGACAGTTAAAGAATTTATACACTGACCATAGACAATAATTATACACCCTGGCGAATTCACTCAGTCGGCAGAAATATTACCGAATGCGTGCAATAGGCAACGGGCTTGCCGAATTCACGCATTCAGCAAAATTTCTGCCGACTCCGTGAAATAGGCAATTTCACCGATTCGGTGTTAACATATACATCGAAGAGAGTTCACTTTGAGTGTGAATTTATAATATGTTAAATACATAATTATTTTGCATTTATGAACTCTTTCTAATTTAAAAATAAAATAAAAAAAACAACATGCTATTTACCAGGGCTGTGGAGTCGGACTCTAAGAAAACTAATTGTTTTTAGTCACTAGTATTCAAATCACTAAAGTCCAAAGTGGCACCACTGCATGCTACTTAACCTAAAAAATAGTTAATGTCGTGTTTTAAGCTAAGGTGAGATTTGGAGTCGGAGTCGTTTTATTTCTTTACTACTCCACAGCTCTGATATTTACCATATGATGAAAAATATTTCACTAGCAACATTGTTTTATTAGTAAATAATTTCCTTTTACAGATTTGTACATTATCATAAGATTGTCTCGATAATATTAAAACCAAAATTATTACAAGTAAAATGTCTAACTTATAAAATAACATGTATAGTAATTCATTCACTTACAAGGCACTTGACCGCCATTTTCAAACCAATCGGTTAAAAGACTGAAATCTAATCGAACATGATGACAAGCCGTCACATTGGCTTCCATAACGCAAGCAGGAGACATTCCTTCCAATTTTCCTCCATTTTTAATTGTATTAATAGTCTTGTTCTCCGTGGTAATCAAAATTTGCAACAAACACGTACACTTCCATGGATTGCCATAGTAGGAAAATGTCTTCAGACTAGGACACATTTCAAGAAAATCATTTGGGAAGTATTCAAAATAGTTGCAAGCCAGGAAGAGTTGGTTTAGCTTGGGATACAGAGGATTGATTTTAAAGATGTCACGAATTCGATTATTTTCCAAGTTTAACTCTGTCAATTCAGTTAATCCTTCAATAACGTGCCAAATTGATTTCGATAATTGGTTTCGTGAAACAAATAAGTGACTTATTCGTGGTGTTGTATGAAATATTGACATTGGGATTGACTTTAACAAATTCCCTGATAAATCAAGGCGCAAAAGTTTGTTGTTTTTCATAAACATAGAGGGAGGTAACAATTGTAGCTGATTATCGGATAAATCTAAGACCGTAAGGTTATTTAAGTAACTAAAAGTATTTGGATGTAATGATAAAATTCGATTATTTGACATATTCAACTCTTGGATATGAATACTCATTTGAAAGAAGTTTATATATATACTTGATAAATCATTTGAGGAAATATCCAATTTAGTAAGAGCAAAACTCCGTTTCAGTAATTTCATGTAATCATTGTTCACTGGATTATTTCTTATGTTTAAATGCGTAAGCTTTGGATGATTTGAAACTATCCGATGAGTTGGGACGACGATAACGTTTCCAGATATATCCAATTCAAGAAGTTCAATTAATGCAGCGATTCCGTTTAAATTAGATAAATAATTATTAGAAAGATCTAAATGTGTTATTGAAAGCATTGGCGCAAACACTTTTGGGTTTATTTTGTATATTCCACAGTCACTTGCATTCAATTGAAGAATTAACCCCGAATTAACAGTTTGAAAACTGCTATTGTCAAGTTGGTTGAATTTTTCAGTTGGCTGACATTTAACAGCTGTTTTGACATCCAATGACGTAGTGCAAATAACAAATGCATGAGAATTGGTGTAAAAGCACGTGAGTATGAATAAAGATATAACTAACACTCGACATAGCAGAATTCTTGGTTTTGAATCCATTTCTTAATTAACGTCTTAGTTTGGTCACAGTTTACAATTCACTGACACGTCGTTAATTTATCGTTAATATGTTACCGACAATATTGGGGATAAACAAAAGTCGTGTTTGAAAAATTATTAACAATTTAATAAAATATAATTGCATCTTTATATTAATAGCTTTAAATGACTGTACACCCAATGCTAATGGCTTATTTTGAACCGCACATTTTTAAAGTGGTCGTTCTGTCCAATGGAGAAGGCTTATTTTGAACCGCGTGTAAAATTTTTCAACGTTCTAATATCTTCACATTAGAAAATTTGACCTTTCCTGGCTTAGAGCAAATGTGTTGTATATCCATAAATCATAATATTGAGAAAATTTAATTTGAAAGATTGCATCGATTACGACAATTTTCAAATAATCAAAGACATTCAACTATTGCAAGCTATGATAATAGGGCTATCAAAATGATAGGGAAACATATCACGGTATTTCAGTTCTACAGTTTTTTAAAAAAGTTAAAGGTTGATAGCTATTTCGGCTTACGCCATCGTCAGAACTATGCTTTAAACGTACATTTACTCAGCTATATATACTGTCTAAGAAGAGATACACAATGCATCATATTATTCACTCTAACATACTAATTCAAATTCTAATCAAAATGATTTGTTGGATCGTGTGAGTCGATTGGAAACGAAGATCCTGAGGAGCTGATTTAATTTAATTGATGATTTCTTTCATACATTAAAAATATTCTAATAACGATATGAATATTATATAGAATTATATTTTGACTTTTTTTCATACATTTGGATAAAATGTGTGAATTTTTTTATACAATTAACTGAAATTTTCATTTGATTTTTGGACATTATATTTAGTGTAGGTTTTTCTCATTTATTAAGGATAATATATATATATATATATATATAAATATATTTTTTCATTTATTTTCATACACTTTGCGGCATAAAATTATAATTTGTGACAAATGTTTTTGGACATTTTTCGAAAATAAAACATGATTTTTAGAGACGACATCCCTCCCTGTCTTGATGATTTTTGCCATCGCATATGTGATATGACTTCCCAAAATTTTAAGAGTCGACACTATCCTATATTGATGATATTTTCACGGTTTCTCAACATTTTAAGAGTCGTCATCCCTTCTGTCTGTTTGGTTTATGTTACTTTCACGACTTGATTTTCCTGACATTTCGGGACTCGACACTCCTGCTACCTCAAAGGTTTACTGTCATATTATTTTGTATTTAAAATAAAACTACAAATTAAAATACAAAAACATTTTTTTGCCTATGGGTCGAATTCTTTATTTATTTTTTACAATAAAATAAAAATAATAAAAGATTTTTAGTACTTTTTCCACTTAAAATTTATTTGAAGATTCTTTTATTGATATTCTAGTAGATTAATGGAGTTTTATTTGAAGGCATGGATGTCTGTTATGTCTAAATTTCTTTCTCAACATATCCGACGTAGTAACAGCGGTTAGCTTATTACTAGTCTAGTATTAAATTAATTGACTATTGGACTTTTTATTCGTTCCAGTGATTTCGTAACAATAAACCAAATTTGTTGCGAACTGCTGATAATATTAAGTTATCACTTTCAACGGTGACTCTTAAGGTCATTAGACATGGGTATTTCAAATAATTTTACATCATAGATAAAAATAAGACAACTTAAATACGTCGTTAATGTAGTGTAAAAAAAATAATTTCAATATTGATAATAGGAATTAGGAAGTCATATTATTACTTTTAAGCTGTTCGCTTATTACGTGTTGGTGTTTTTTTAATATCGTTAATTACATTTTTTTTTTAATTAAAAAAAAATATTTGGCATTACAGCTAATGCCAATGCGCCAAATATGTTAAAATTGGAAGATCATACGAGAAAAACTTGCTGAAAATATATTGTAAGTCACTCGGGATAAACTCGAGGTAAATTGACATTACAAACACCCACGTCTTAAGTCTCAAATTTAATAATTGAAAAATCTTAATTTGGCATTGATCTTACCGGGAATCGATCCCAAGCTCACCTGGTCGGTAGAGCAAGCTCTAGCCAACTAGACCACAGTGGACGACATATTAGAACAAGTTTTATTATACCTTAATATTGTGTATAACAGATCACGAAAACTGTGATTTAATCCTTTCGGCGCCAGCTCAAATCAGGTGAAACTGTCCCTCGTGCCCAGCTTTTATTAATAAAAAAACATTTCTTCTTACGGGCTTTCTAATAGTGGTTCTAATGCACAGTGGTCAACGTCATTAGCTTATATGTCGGACCTCACAGCACTTTTTCAATTTATCAATGTCTGTTCGAAGGCCTGGATGTTTGTGATGTCTCAGTAACCGTCAAGTATGACTATATTTGAAATGATTGAACATCACGGGAAAAACACGGTTCCGAGACTCAACACATAGCAAGCTTGTCACGTAAAAACACGTGTTTTATTGAAGACACAAAATCTTTCAAATACGAAATATGGTCATCAATTTAATCAAATTTATAAGATATACAAAATTAATCGCTTAATACCCGCCATACTGACTTCAACACATGTACAATTCTTACTGATGATAAATCGATGTATATAAAAATTAATCTTCGTTTGTCCATTATGCGTTCCTATACCACTCATCCGATTGCGATGAAACTTTGATGAGTTATTGTGCGGACGCTCTTAAAGGTTTTTGAATTAGTGGTCGGCTGCCAATGCGTTAACAAAAGGCTCGCTTTATATCAAACAGCTGCATGGGACCTGCTCACGCATTGGAAAACCTTCTGATTTATTTGTATAAGTAGGTAGGCTATCAATACGTTTTTTTTTGTTTGTCTCGTATGCGTTTCTATATCGTTCATCCGATTGCGATACAATTTTGGCGAGTTGTTGTGCGGACGCCTACAAAGGTTTGTAAATTAGCGATGAGCTGCCAAAACGTTGACAAGAGACTCGCTTTATATCAAACAGCTGTATGTGACCTGAAAACCTTCTGATTTATTTGTATACACACCAGACAGGAAAATAAAAAATATTATGTATCTAAAGCACTTCAATAAACAAAATTAAAACACAAAAAAATCTTTCTTTAGATGGCATTGCAACGACACATATCGAGTACTCGTTAGTAATGAATACAGATTAAACCATATTTTTATTTAAAAACGTCGTGAAATCTAAAATAAGTGTTTCCATAGAATGAAATAAAACTGATTAATATTGAGTAACACCAATTGAGATATCCGATGCGTAAATATCGATTTCATAATAACATGAATGTCAATTCCAGCGGTATGACAAAATTAATAAAATCAAAAATATAAAGCCGACACGACACGCCTTGATATTTCTGAGAATGCATTAATACTTTGATTCGATATCAATTTTTTCAATATTTCAATTATAGTATTATTCATGCTTTTTTTGTTTAGTGGCTTAATTATATTGTCGTCGAATGACGATTTTTTGTTTATATTGTAAAAATATCAAGATTATTCTTTCAATCTCATTTTATAATGAAACGTATTGAATATAATTTTGAACTAATTTCAGAAAACATTGATTACTCTTAAGTAACTGACTGTATCAATATCATCATTTTAATTTAAGAACGAACTTAGCATCATGAAAATTACTCTCTTTGGTTGACTACTTTGTGTACTGTATGTATTTACGCGCATGTGTGTACATGTACGGATGTAATATGGGGGGAAGCATATAAAATGTGATCTGTAAAATATGCATATGGAGTTACCGTAAACTTCTTATTTCTGTAGCGATCACGCCCTTCCGTCTGCAACGATGGTAAGGGAATACATTTTTTCAAAAACGATGAAGGAGACTAGAATAACCTCGACGCTAACTTAAAGCTCCGTAAATTTGATATCCAAAAAAAACATGTTTTTTTTATTTATTGATAAACAGTATTATTAGCAGAAAAAAATATTATTAAAATGATTGGTTAATTATATGCAAAAGTGATTTGCTCTGTGCGCCGCTCTCAAATTTGCCGAGTTTTAAATTGATTTAGTTTTTTCGAGATAATCTGGTTATCTTGACTGCAACTGTGTATATCCGTCGTGAAAAGAAGTCAGTATATGTTAGAGGTCAGCACGGGCCCGGGTTTGGCCCTCGGGCCTTTACCCGGCCCGGCCCGTGGGCCGGGTTCAGGCGGGTAAGCGCAATTGCGTTTCGGGCTCGGGCCGGACTTGGATAAGAAGCTTATTTTAGACTATGTTCGTGTCATAAGTCAGCCATGATGACATTAATTATAACCAGTTCTGTAGAGAATCGTCAATTGTTTTAAATTTGTGAAAAACGTTTTTTTTCGGGCAGAGGAGTATAAATCTGGGCTTTGGGTCGGGTTCGGGTAACAAGTGTGGTATTAGACTCGGGCCTGGGCCGGGACGGGCTTGAAACTTTCGGGGTCGGACCGGGTAATTTTGTAAAATTTCGGCCCGTGCAGACGTCTAGTATATGTAAATTTGTTGATTTTTTCTAGCTTAAAATGAACTTTAATGAGATTAAACTTACATTATAAGCTATCACTTTTAATGTTCACTTTCAACACTTGGTGAAAAAACATTATATTTAAAAAATGAAATACTCATTTGTACTAACTGCAATTTTATTCGGCTCGCATTTATCTGGTCAGAATTTTTATTCAGTTTCGGTCATAATTTTGAATACATTGGTCAGAATTTATAGTAAATGGTCATAAGGTATCGTTCAGAATTACAAAGGGCAGAATAAACTAATAATGGTCAGAATTTATGTATAATAGTCATAATTTAAATGAAATTAAATAAAAAAAACCTAACCTAACCTTACCAAAATGTGTATAAAAATCTGACCGTATAATATTTTCATTCTGACCGTTCATATTTTTATTCTAACCAAAAAAATATTTAAACTCCTTATAACTTATTTTTTTCCATTTTATTTAATAATATCAAGACTAATCAGTTGATAATGCCCGTCATAAGTGAAACTTGCCCTGATTTTATAAAATAAAAGTTAAATTAAAACAAATGAGTATCAAGAAGTATACATACATTGTGATTATCGAAAAAAGCTGTTTTGAAAAAACTATGGGTTACGTTCTTTTTCCTTTCCACGTTCGATATGTATTTATGATATAAACAAGTAGAATAAGACAGCCCTTCGCCCGCATTATACCCTTATATTCAGGTTTTTTTTTTTACACTGAATTCGATATATGAATTACAGTTAATCAATAATTTAAGTGTTTGTTGTTTTCTGCAATCCTGACATGGTATTTTTTGGTCGAGAATAATAATAATTGACTTTACACAAGGGAGTGTTTACTTACAAACACTGAGGGGCTTGTCCAACAAACAAACAGTTCTTTGTGCTACATTTTCATCATTGCCCTGTGTTTGCTGACCCAATGGGAAATTAGTGGTACATCCCCTCAACAAAGTGCCATAAACTGTCGATTCTGCAGTCAAATTTAATACAGTATCCGTCACTTTCATATACAAATGATTTTACGCCAATCAATGGAACTCTTGAATTTTACACTCTAATTTAGTATAGTGCATTTTTCAGCTATAGATACGAATTATTTGACGGTAGATTGCATATTGCTACGACGTATTAGTATATAAAATATTATTCGATTCCTTTATTAATTATTGCATATAATACAAAAATCTACTCTTTCCCTGCACCACAGAACACCGTGGATACATTTCAATGATTGCCACTTGCTACGTATTGGCTGCTTAAAGCTGGTTCTAGGTCAAGATTTCAATTAAAATAATGTTTTAATTATCCGCACCATATTTAACTGCCGGGTCAGCGTTGTTGGCTTCCGTGCCGGATCTCACGGGTTCCTCAATCGATTTCTGTTTTAAGGCATGGGTCTTTGTGATGTCTTAAATTCCCTCCCACCCTTCTTACCATTCAATAACTGGGCGTAGCAAGGGCGATAAGTTTACCACTAGCCCTGTCCTGGCCTTATCCTACTATCTTTACTACCCTTTTTAGAAAAGTGAGGTTAAGCGACTGATTAACAAAAAGTTGTCGTGGAAAAACTTCTGTTGAGATACTTCCATTAAGATGCAATATTGAGAGTGGACATGGATCAAAAAAAATAACTTCCTGCACACTACAGTGTGTACAATAAAGTTTAAAAACTTTAAGAAACTAATTTTTGATACTTCATTAACGTTGTTGTGTTGCGGAATACCACGCACAATAAAGGTTTCAAATTCTACTGATTGAGGATTGTTTCAACCTTAAGTACCCTAGAGAATTAAGTAAACCTTACATGGATATACAACTAGTTTGTATATATCATTTTAATTGAAACATATACAGCGTTTATTTAATAACAGAAAAAAACTGTCAAATAATGGCTCACGTAAAATTCTGCGATAATTGGTCGAGTTGCCAAATTTATATTGTGCTCAAAAACCTACAGTAAAACTCAAAGCAATGGAAAATAATGTTTGAATATCGTAAAATATTTCAATGCCTATATTAAGGGATGAAAAAAATACGTAAAAACTATGTCGTTATCAATTTATTAGTTATTAATTTTTTTATATTCCATATTTTACTTTCGCAGCAGTCAACGTCGTTGACTGTTATGATGGATCTCACGAATTCGAGCCCCAGTACAAACAGCATTTATTCAACCTATTTCTGTTCAAGGGTATGGGTGTATGTTATATCTCAACATTCCTTCCTGTCTTTCCAATCCTAAAGTAAAATAAATACGCCCGCTGACATCGTCCCTTTCAACTCTAAGCTTTAAGACCGAAAACCGACTCCTACCGTTGGACACGAAGTTTCAATCACACTAAAATTTGGGGAAGAGACAAAGAGCTGCATGTGGCTCGCGAAGTGCAGTTTGCCGACTTCTTTCTTAGCTCTATCTATATGTTGCAAGTCTCTACGAAAAAAAAAGCTTGAGAAACTGTGTAACAGACAGTTCTCACAGAAAACAATCTGCTGATATAGCTCCATTAGCTGGCCATATAAGAGTGAACATGGATTGATAATAATATTTTACGAAAATCAATATTTGATCGATTTTATTCGGAGCAGTTTTTAAAAAAGAGAAAGCTTTTTTCTTGTTCGAACGAACTTTCAACAAGATCTTTTTTGACTGATTTTGAGGGCTCATAAATATTGCAATTAAATCATTTTAGGTATTCTAGCATAAATATACATTTATACAAACATATATACATTTTTAAAATTATTTTTAGCCGTTAACTTAGATAAACTAATACTGTCAATAAACAGTGAAACTGAGATGCCATAATGGCAGGGAACGTGATTTTTTAGGATGGCATGTTACAGGTTAACTTAATTCGAATCTTCTTTTATCCGTTTTTCTAGGCGAAATTTTATTTTTAGCATAAAAAAATAACATCACTGAAAATATGAAAAAGTTAAAAGCTAAAAATGATATCGATTTTCATGAATCATGCGAAAATGTCATTATTGTTCATTTAACTCTATTACTTATTTTGTATTATAAAAATAGCTTTTCCGCGAATTGACAAGTGACCCTCGTTCAAAGTTTTCCGGTTTTAAAAGCTTCACGAACTTATTTGAAATTATAGTACCACTTAAAATGCTTTATTTATCTTGAAATTTTATTTGAAATACCAGCCCCAAGTAAATTTAAGTTATTTCATACGTATTAAAAGTTTGGTACAGTATTAAACGTTTCCGTTTTTTTTTTATTTTTCTTCTAAAACAGGAATGGCCAATCATCGATTTCGGAGAATGTTTCTATAAATCTGTGTATATATTGACAACCCGACGCATTACATATTTGCGATCACTTTTAAAATATGAATCGTTCAAATTATGTAAATTCACACAGATTTTGTCACTAACGACCGGGAATCTTCAGGCGTTCAAGTACACGGATGAACTTGAACTGACGCTTAGTAAATGAATGTTTCGTGTTTATATTATATAATAAATAAATGTATCATTGAGCTTAAAGCCATTGCTGGCAAAAAGGATTAACCCATGGGAATGCCCACATATTTGAATAGTGAGTAGTTTTAATCACTTTTAGGGTGTTCACTGTCAATACTTGGTGGGAAGGCATTATATTAATAAAAACACAATGTTCCTTTGTAATTTACTCCACATTATTTAAAAAGGTCAATGCCCGCAATGAGCGAAACCGGTTCTGACCTTTTTAAATAAAGTGGAATAAAGTGCAAAGGAATAATGTGTTTTTATTAACATATTTACAAATAATATTTTTATTTTTTTTTACCATGTCAGCTCCCAATATGGAGCATATGGACTCCTAATGGGACTCCTAATGGGAGTTTATCTCAACAGAAATGTTTCTACGAGAACTGCTTATTACTCAGTTGCTCAACCTTTTTTTTCCAAAGAGAGTAGGAATAGAAGGAAAGGGCTAGGACAGGACTAGTGGTAAGCTTATCGCTCTCGATACGCCCCGTTCATAGGATAGGATGGGTGGGAGGGGGAATTCACGACATCACATACATCCATACCTTTGAACAGAAATTCATAAATCAATTGAAAAATCAATTTATAAAACTGCCCGTACTGGGATTCGAACCAGTGCCCTCCGTAGCGGTAGCCAACGATGTTGACCACTCGACCACACAGGCGGCAATAATATTTACTATGGTTTATATTCATTACTCGTCCTTGAAATATTCAACATTATTCCAGCATTTCCTATGTAAATATTTCAACAAATCTATATTTTTTTTTTTGATGTTTTAAAGTGAAATATAAATGTTAAAACTCGGTGTTGCCCGACTGTTTCAAGTCCCTTATTAACTGACAAAAAAAAATTGTTAACCTAAAAAATCTGCATTAAATGACTTATCTACCGAAAAAATATTTTTTGTTTATTGCAAAATCGATTTAAGAAATTCTTATAATTCAAGGATCCTATTGTGCACATACCTAATTGTTGACGTTTTTTTTTAAGTTAGATAATTCTGCAAGTACAGTATGACATGCTCATCATTGTAATTTGATATGGCTTATAAAAATAATAAGTAAAAATATCCACCAATGACTCGCCAAAAATAAAAACAAATAACTCCATACTAAACTTGTTGGCAGCCCCTGGTAAAATATAAAACAATTCGTAATAAAATAAAGTTGCTGCACGTGTTGCAGATGCGGTCTCAAATTGTTCGCATACACATATTGTGTTAATATTAATTATTTTACGAAAATTAAATAGAAAATATTACACATTAAATTGTTTTAAAGTGAAATATAAATGTTAAAACTCGGTGTCGCCCGACTGTTTCAAGCCCCTTATTAACTGACAACAAATTTTTGTTAACCTGCAAAATCTGCATTAAATGACTTATCTACCGATAAAATTAATTTTTGTTTATTGAAAAATCGATTTAATAAATTCTTATGATTCAAGAATCCTATTGTGCACATACCTAATTGTTGACGTTTTTTTTAAGTTAGATAATTCTGCAAGTACAGTATGACATGCTCATCATTGTAATTTGATATGGCTTATAAAAATAATAAGTAAAAATATCCACCAATGACTCGCCAAAAATAAAAACAAATAACTCCATACTAAACTTGTTGGCAGCCCCTGGTAAAATATAAAAGAATTCGTAATAAAATAAAGTTGCTGCACGTGTTGCAGATGCGGTCTCAAATTGTTCGCATACACACATTGTGTTAATATTAATTATTTTACGAAAATTAAATAAAAAATATTACACATTGAAACTTATTTCTAAATGCGTGACATGTAGCGATCAAAAAGTTCATCACGGCATTTTCTTACATGAAAAGCATTTTTAATTTATAAATTAAAAACAAACTAACAACTGAAATTCCTCACAAAGTTGACATAAATGGCTCGCATGCCTTAAATTGACATCATACGGCTTATGGTACATGCGAACGATAAGGCTGTTGAAAAGTTTTCATGTTGTCTTAAAACTAAGATAAAATTTATGTAAACGAATTCTTCTTGCAGATTTTTTTTCTAAATATCATAATATTCATGACAAAATAAAGTTTTTCTTTGTTAAATTGGGTATCTTTTGGCTTGGTTGAGTAAAATAACTTAATTTTAAAACAATATAAATATCCCTGTAGTTATATTAAAGAATATTGTATTTTTTAAATCTGATTCGACTGTAAAAATTCAAAAGTATGTACCCACGGTATTTTCTTAACAGATTGTTTCAATAATCACAATGTTTACAACTTAACACACTTTCTATCAAAAGGATGGAAGTTGAAATGCTGACTTGATATCTAATTTAAACTTTTATGTTTGAAAAAGAAGGGTTTGTGAAAATGGCGACCAGGTAAACGGACTAACCATTTTATTTCATTTATATCAGACTCAATAAAACAATATTTAATAAGCATTTGTGCACTTCAAGGTGTATATTTCATATTTTGAATTTGGCCCAAAATCATTAACAAACAGTTGCTTGCAACAGAAAAATTATAGAAGAATGTATAATACCGTTATCTGCGATATGGGCGATGATTTTACGGTAGTCCATTCAATTAAAATTGATAGGCTACCTGCTCAAGTCACATACTCTGTATCAACGATATTAAGCTGCCAAAAAGAATGTGAGCTGGTAAATTGCTCGAATGAAATTGTTCGAATGTAGAATTCCTCGAATTACAAATTGCTCGAAATGCAAGTTGCTCGACATGCAATTGCTTGAATGTTAATTGCTCGAATTGCTTAGTTATTTAAACGGTTTTAATACAGTTTAGTGTTTATTACATAGTAATTGATCACTTGGCATTTTATTACACCGTATGTACTCTTAGGTTATAAGCCGAGCTTTGTATCAAATTGTATATTAGTGCTGTACTATTTATCATTACCTCTAGAATTAATATTTTTTTAGATAGACATTTAAGAAATACTACATATGTAAGTTAAATCCTAAACTTAAATCCTTTTTTTATAAAAAATTTCGAGGAATTTGTAATTCGAGCATTTGACGTTCGAGCAATTTACTGGGAATCAAAAAGAATGATGTCCATCTATCAAACAGTTCGTAGATGAAGAAGCAGGCCTTTACAGTCGCTGACTGGGCGGAGCTTTTAGTGGCTGTTGTTTGCTTGGAAACTGAGCTGGAGAACGGTCATTTTGAATAGAAAGTTATGTACAATTTTTGGAGGCACTAATTGCTCATCCTTGTTGTAGCCCATATTCTGATAATAGTGATACGCTCACAATGTAGTATTGAAACAAGTGACAAGAATTTGTAGCCCACGCACTATTTTAATAGAGGATAGACTGAAAATATAACGTTTTCAAGATAAAAGGTGGGTTAGATAGAATGAAAATAGAAAAACAGAACAGTCATTCGTGCGTGTATATTTTTAGAATAAGAAAATCGTTTTGGAATGTAGTCGAACAAGAATTTCAACTGATGAAAGTGCAATCAAATATTGTCAACGTGTTGGCAGAATTTTGTGTATAACAAATTGATTGTTCTGAGTAAGCAGCAAAAAAGAAATTGAGTTTCTTGGATGTAGTCTCCACTTTCTATATTTGATGTTACGTAGATAAATATTATATCAAAACACAGATGGATCATTAGCAATGTAACACAAATTATGTCAGACAGTGATAATTGCCTGCCTTTAAATCTGCATTAATAATAATAACCGATAAATAAATTGCTGCTTTTGCCAAATGTAGTTATTCCAGACAAGTTATTGATATCCAAAAAATTCATTGTGCATTTACCTTATTTTGCCAATTTAGTTTGTTACCAATTTTTGAGAACTAAGTGAGGTGACAAAATCTAATGATCGAGAATTATTTATACAAGAAGAATTTTTTGCAAGACAAATTCTTGGTAATCCTTAATATTAACATTAGTGTATTATTTTTTATTGCCTTACTAGTACAGAAGATAACGCAATGCCGTCATAGCTATCAAGTATTTTACATATTTCTTGTGGATTCGAATATTTTGTCATTTTTTTTATTTGAAATATAATAAGCTTTATTCTATACTTAAGCACAGAATTATATGACAAAAAAACGGATTAAAAGGATGTTTTTATTTTCTTCAGAATTATATAATGCCGCATGGTATGCAAGAGTCTTTTCTTAAATACTTTGTTTGAGGATACATTTTTGGGCTTGCAAAAAGGCCGCATAAGCCTTAAGCGATTTAGAGAAACATCCTGGAAAAGGTCCTTTCGCAAACAGGTTGTGGTAAGCTCGTTCACAATTTGCGGATGTACGGTTAGCAGTAAACTGCTATCTCAAAGCCCGATCTTATAACCAAATATAGGGCTGCCAAAATAATTCACAGTTAAATAAGACTTTTTTATATTAGCTTGAAAGAATTTCGGGTGTGAGATTCTTTGCCGATTTTACCGTTGGAAAATATTATCACGTGTATAAAATAAATATGTTCCACTTAATTTGTGATCAAGGCAGACTTTGCTGAACGATTGTATTTAATTTCTTTATCATTTAACGAAGGATTAAAACTATTGGAAAAACATATAAAATACAAATATTTCTATCGATATGTCATATAAACACTGTTTTTAAAATAAGTGTAAAATCAAGTAAACTGTGAGTTTTATTTCATCGATCAATACGCAATTTTTAATGGAATGTCACGAGCTTATTCCTCTTTGCCATTTTCTTTGGATATCAGGTATTTTATTTATTTTTGACAGGCCATAGAGTTAGTGTTTTAATATTGTAAGTACAACATCTGGACTGTTGGTAATTTTTAAATATTTATTTTAAAAATGAAATAATCATTTGAAAAGATATATCGCAACAGTAGGATATCAGACAAAAAGTATTTTTGGAGTTATGAATGCTAATATATGACAATATATATATATAATGATGAATCAAATGAAATGGTAGAATAAAATTTTCGTGATATTTTTGTCAAAATACACATGCAGGGAGGATTTGCCTGAAATTCGGGAATAGAAAAGGTGTGCAAAAACGAAAAAGTTCAAATGAACTTTTAGCGATGACCCTAATACCAAATACTCTTGATAATGGTAATTGTTTAATGTGCACGGGCCCATGAAATTAATTTCGTGCAGTGAACATGACGTTTGTCAAATGATTTCAAATGACAAGAATATCTGACGTCTTTTCTTAGGTAGTATTTTTACTCAACTAACAGGGTAGTCTATCTACAAGATATTTAAGTAGGTTCGACCAATTAAACAAAGTGGTTGTTGTGTGTGACAACTAGGGTATCTAATTCCAGACCTTTTTGTGATACCGGGATTGAACATTCAACATAAAATCGTGTATAAGTTGGGATTCAGAATTGAGATTTTTTTTTCTCAGCGATTTTGAAACCCTGGGATTTTTCAAACAATTTCATATCGATTTCAACCTACCAGGAATTTGCGGTTTATTTTCCCAAAATAAACAGCTTGATAGATTTTTTCCAGTATTTGCCCATTGAAAAACCCATGCATTTACGGAATTACCAAAAAATACCTTAATTTGGAACCTTCTTTTATTATCGTTTTAGACCTCGCTCAAATTATTTATAAACGATGCGATAGTCTGATGATGCTTCTCAAAGAGGCAAAACACTTGTCACAAGTTGTATCACTACGAGTAGAATAACGAAGTTATTAAATTTAATTTTATAAGACGACTTTAACAAGCAATAAAACAATATTTTACGGCAGGGGCTCCCAACTTTATTCGCCCTATTTCCGCCTTTATATAGATAGTCCAACTCAATAGGTATATTCAAAATAATATAAATATACTTAGTGTTGAAACTCTTTTTTAATGTATGTACATGATATGATAAATTTTCTAAGATGATTTTTTACGAATTCACTAATTACTTCAATTATTGAAGCATATTTCAATGAAGAAAATAACTTCAGTAGAAGAACAGGGTATTTAAAAATGTCTTTCATCTGCACGTGAGGTGATTTTATGAACATGTTATAAAGTACACTTTTAAAGAACAATCTAGCGATTCAATGATTCCCCTTTCCCAGGGGGGGAATTCCTCACCGGTTGGGAATCACATACCATTTCTCGACGTTTCACACGACACTATCCATTACATTGATTGAATTGGTATAAACTCGTAGAAGTTCATTACACCAGTGCTTCCTAACCTGTGGGCCGCGAAATTCAATATAAAGTACAAATATCTATATATTTAAGTCTGTCAAATCAGTGCTTCCCATATTGAGGGCCGCGGAATTTCTTAAGGGGGCCGCCGTGGGAATGCGGGATCGAAAAATTGGATTCCGGGGAAAAAGTATAGCAAATCGAAGATTTTGAATTCGTCGGTGAGCTTAAAAAAAAAAACTAGTTACGGAGACAGTCCGGGAAAAAAGTATAGCAAATTGAAGATTTCGAATTCGTCGGTGAGCTAAAATAAAACGAGTTACGGAGACAATTGAGATAGGCCGCGGATTATTTTTTTTAGATTTAGGGGGCCGTGGAACGAAAAAGGTTGGGAAGCACTGCAATTACACTTAGGTAAAAATAGCATTGTATTGCCTCCAATTAGTTCGATAGTTTAGTTCACACCCTGCTCGAAACTATGCTTAAACTTAATTTAACTTATTACTTTTGAGGTGTTCAAATACCAATCGTGGTAAAAAAGGGCATTATAAAAAAGATAAATTAATTTATTTAGTTTTATTATTTTTCAAATGTTGTTGCTGTAATTATAATTTTTAAGCTTGTAAATAAACATTTTTCATTTTTTCTATTTTGTTATTTTTTTTTTACTGCTTGGGCACGCCACACAATCATGAAATAATATTTGCTACAGGACGCTGGAATGACATGGGAAGAAGCAAGAAGACTGGCGCGGGACAGATAATCTTGGAGGAATCATATGGTGGCCATATCCTCCGACTAGGGACTTTATTTATAAATAACTTAATTATAGTAAGTCTGAAAATGCTTCTCAAAACGGGTATAAAAATGTAACAATAAGGCACTTTACATTGGCATGAAGTCGTCCACGCTTTTGTGACGTCAGTTCCTTATGCACATTAGGCATAAGGAACTGACGTCACAATTTTGTAATACAATCAATCAGTGACATAACAAAGTTATCAAATTTAATTTTATATTGACAATAAAATACCCGAAATTTACTGTCGAATTGATTGAAAACAGAGTTATTATTTGATGTAGATTTACAATATTGACATTATCGATGGCCTTTGACCAAATTATACTAAGAAAACCAACCATCACTGTTGATTTTTTTGTATTATACCCAATTTTAATTTACTTTACATTAATATTTTTCCAGTCTATTTAAAAACGTATTTAAGTATAATATTTGTATAAGCTTCATCAAATATTATATATTGGAAGTTATTTTCGGAAACAATAATTTACTGAAGTAATAACTCAAACGTCGGAAATAAATGGCATGTTCAAAAGAATAATGAAAAACCTATTTATTGTTTTGTGATGAATTTACAACGAACAGTCTAAGTTTACAAGTACAATTTTATATCTTTTTCGTAATAAATAACTTCACCCTCCAGAGACGAGAGCTTTTCTCCGATAAAAAAAATTTTTTTTGGCCATATTGAAGTCACGAATAACTTTTATTCCTAGCAAAATTTAAAAAAAAAAAAACGCAGAGTCGTTGTATAGAAACTCCGCATGACTGGTCATGCTCATCTTTTTATTATCGTGTAATATTGTGTAAGGACAGTAGTAAGTACGAGCGTGACCGTATGGCCACTCAAACATTCGGGGTTGAAATATAGCTAAACGTGATTTTTTTTAAATATTTACAATTTGACCTCTTTAGATCAACATAATTTCAATACAAATATATTAGCAAAAGAACTGTTTTGATAAAAAAATAACTAACAGTTTCAAAAAGTAAATTTAAAAAATCGCATGTGCTTTTTGTGGCCGTTTCTGTCCTCGCGGCTGATGATTAACTGAAGTCTGTACCCTTCTTAACCAAATATGAGCAAAAGCAGTGATATTCAGGTAGAAAAAGGATGAATAGTGGGATCAATTGACAACGGTGTTTACGGTGACCATATGGTCACGCTCGTCCTTGGAGGGTTAAACTACAAAGAAGAAAAACAAATGATTTAATGCATTTATTTTTTTATAATAAGTACAAAGTACTAATAATATAAAATATCACAAAGTATATCAGTAATATTATATATTATTATATTATATATTTGATCTGTTATTTATTATAGACTATCATTGAAAAAAATCTCAAGAGGTAACGAGTTACTGCACTCTGTAATTTTGCACTACAGCTAAAACACTTTTTTTTAAATTCATGTCCGCTCCCAATGTGGAACAGTTTGTTGTTCAGTCGCTCAACCTCCCTTTTTCAAAGAGAGGTTGAAGGATAGAAGGATAAGGTAAATAAGGTAAAAGGATAAGGTAAAAAAGTAAGGATAGAAGGATAAGGTCAGGACAGGACTAGCGGTTATCTAATCGCTCTCGATACGTCTAGTTATTAAAGAATCGGAAAGGGTGGCAGTAAATTCTTTAGACATCACAACACCCATGCCTTCAAAAGGAAATCGATAAATTTATTGAAAAAATGCTGTTCGTACTGGGATTCGAGTCCGCGTGGTTCCGACACGGAAGCCCACAACGCTAACCGCTGAGCCATAGGACCCGGCAAATATTTTGTGTAATTTTAGTTTAGTAAAATCACATATATAATATTTTTTTATATTAATCAAAAAACTCTATATGGATTGTTTTAAAAAAGTTACTGTTGTGATTCAAAAAAAAATTAACCTGCTAATCGAGGTATCTCAACATACGTTTTTCTACGAAAACTTTTTGTTTCTCAATTGCTTAACTTATCTTTTATTATAAAATACAAGGGATAGGTAAGATAATGCTAGGGCTGGAATAGGAGTTGCTATATTTTAGGATTGGAAGGGTTAGAGGTAATTTTTAAACATCAATATCATTCAGGGTTTTCTCTGCAATCCTGGAGGACTTCAGGATCGGGGATACCGTATAATGTTGTGATCCCAAAATTCTGGGATTTCGGGATTGAGGATAAGAAGTATTTTTTTTTTGAAATCCGCGTGAAAGTTAAAAAATGAAAAACGTCCCACATTTTTACATTTTTAGAATTATGCAAATTCCTGGCTTTTTGAAATAAGTAAGCTTTAATTAATCGGCGCGAGAGCTAAAAAAACATCCCACATTTTTTTTATTTTAGGAAATCCGTAAATTCCCAGGAATTAGAAACATTGTTAATCTCGAATTCCCGAGAATTACAAAAAGGGTCCGTTATCGGATGCCCTAATATCATGTAATTCCGATGGCTGTCTTTTAACTTGTGAGGACAGCTTAGATCAGTGATGCACAACCTTCACCTTCTAGCGGGCCGCATAAAACAAATTATCGTGGCTTCGGGCCGCAAAGAAAAAAAATATTTAAAGTACGCTCAATCCTTTTTTTATACAGAACATATGTACGTTCCACGTAAAACAGCCTTAAAATCGTGTAAAAAAGATCAAGTGAATAATAGGTTCCATTATATTATTTTGACCGTGTTATTTCGAAAATAAATAAGCCATGTTTCATGTGTTTCATTATGTTTCATTTATATGCAAATCATAAGTTAATGCGTTCTTGACATAATATTTGTAAGCCTGTTTCTATGAACCGATTTATTCTCCTTCATTGAAGAAAAAGCTTGCTTCCATTGTTTAATAAATGTTTTACGTGAAAAAAGTATGTTTGAGAAAGATATTTAAGGGCCGCCACAAAATTCAAAAAGGGCCGCATGCGGCCCGCGGGCTGCGTTTGTGCATCACTGGCTTAGATTGTAGATACTTATGAAGTTATGTAAATCCCGGAATTCCGAGAATTACAAAAAAGGTCCTTTATTGGATGCTGTAATATCATATAATTCCGATGGCTGTCTTTTAACACGTGAGAACAGCTTAGAAAACTCAATACGCACATTGTCATGCTTTTGAGCAGTTAACTTTTCGCAAAAAAATACTTAACAAAGTTTTAGAGATAAAACATGAATATAGTCACAATAAAACTCACCCTAGAAAAAACGTTTTCATATTTTAAGTATTGAACTTTTCGTGTTAATTACGAGGCGCACGTGTTTTTATGGCAGCCATATCTATTCTTGGATCCCACAAGCACGTGACTCTTCGTTGGTCTTTTAATATCTGATGCTCACGTCAGTTTCTTCACTGTATTTGTATGTATTTCCGTCAAAAGGCATGGATGTATTCAATTCTCTCTCACACGTCTTATTCTTAAAACAGGCGTTGAGAGAGCGATCAGTTAACCACCCCTGCCATAGTTCATTGAGCGATTAAACAACAAGCAGTTCTTGTAGAAACACTTATTTGAGATCAATTCTATTAAGAGTTTATAGCTTCACAATGGATTTAAAATATATATCTTTAATAAATAGCTTTGTCATACAATTGTTGAATCAATAAAAAATGTGTTAAATTTTGAAACATACTTATTCGTTATTATATATATATTAATTATAATATCGACATGACCCCACCGTGTTTCAAACAGCTTTTTTCGATTTTTTTTTGGATATCAAATTTATGGAGCATCAAGTACCAGGACGCGCCAGCGTCAAGGCTCTTCCAGTCTCCTTCATCGATAAAGTTTTTGAAAAATTGTAAATTGCATCCCCTTACCATCGTTTGCAGACGGAAGGGCGCGATCACTACAGAGATAAGAAGTTCACGGTAACTCTACATGCATTACCTTGCAAATCACATTCCATATGCTTCCTCCATACTATATCCGTACATGTACCTTGTACATCTACGCATGATAAACTCTTTTTTTTATTATCTTAGCCTAATTTTAATTTAATTATTTTTTCTAGAAAAGCTTCATTTTTAGTATTTTTTCCTAATGAAAGATTTATTTCGATAATCACAATGTATGCAAATTCATAAACGTTCTATCAAAAGGATGTATTTTGAAAAGGCCAAATTAGTATCTAATCTTAGCTTTTTAGTTTGAAAAAAATAGGACGTGTAAAAGTTGCAATCAGGAAAAAATACTAAAAATTACGCTTTTCTAGAAAAAAATATTAAATTAATATTAGGCTAAGATAATAAAAAAAACAGTTTATCAACCGCCGTGCACTTCAAGGTTGTGTATATTCCATAATTTTTCTTTGGTCCAAAATCATCAAAGAGTGTTTTTGTGTCTCCTGTAAAATTTCTTATGTCCTTTTTCTTTTCCACAGTCGATATGTACATGCTAGTACCTTTCTAAGAATCACATTCTTTTTGGTATGTATTTAGACAGATAGAATTTATGTTCAGGTGCTTTTGCAAAGCTCTAGCACGTTTCCGGTAAGAGATAAATAGAAGAGTTGTCGAAATCAAGTATGCATTTGGTTAGCAATAAAAAAAGTGCTTAAAGCGATCGCCATGCTTCCCGCAATAAAAAAACGCTAATATTTAATGGACTTTGATGGATCAAGCGGGTGTTTTTATACTGATAGGTTCTTAATATTACTAAATATTTGTGGATTTAAATACCATTAGTTATATTATTAATACCACTTTAAAACGTTTATAATATTTTTAGAACTCAATCGATACCAGTATTGAGATAATTAAATCCTAATTATATCCTACCATCAAAATTATGGTTTTATCTAATTCTTTTTACGACTGAGATATAAAATAGGAGTGTCTACAATTTGTATTTAATGACATCAGGTTATTTTAAGTAAAGCCAAGTCCATAGCACAGTGGTAGACGTCGTTGGCTTCCGTGACGGATTGCTTGAATCTAAGTACGAACCAATTTATCGACTTCTGTTCGAATGCATGGATTTTTGTGATGTCTAAAAATTCTCGCCACCCTTCCAACTTTAAAATAACGAAACGCTGTGAGAGCAATTGACTAACTATTCTTTCTATCTCTACTTCCTTCGAAAAAAAGTGAGGTTAAGGAACTGAGTAAAAAGCTTTTATCGTAGAAAAACTTCTGTTGAAATATCTCCATTAGGAGGCCAAATGCTCAACATTAAGAACGAACACGGATAAAAAATATACAGTTGAATGCTTTCGTTCTTATAATAAATTAAAAACAAATCATTGCGATACCAAAAATATTAAATAAAAATTATTATTTAGTTATATTTTTTAAAAAGTTTAAAAGCACCTGTTTATTTACGATTCCGGCTCCATCTAAAACACTTCCCGGATAAATCTCGGGATTCCACGATTACAAAGCTATGAATTTAAAGATCCCGTGATCATAAAACACTACGGAATCAAATGCTGCTGTGTTGCTTTTATAAGCGATAAAAAATACGTTTAAATATATTCAATGCAGTAGTCCTTATTGATGTTAGAATGATCTTTTACACATGTTATATATGAGGTCAAAATATAAATTGATTAGTATTATATTATTTATTTTTAACATGTATAATTAATTTCATATCGACTGTGAAAAGAAAAAAGAACGTAACACACAGTTTTTTCAAAACAGCTTTTTTCGATAATCACATTGTATCCATACTTTCGATGGTTTCGGCGGTAACTTTGTGGAAGTTCATTTTAATATAAAATTTTAATTAACTTTGATTATTCCACGTATTATACGTGGAATAATCAAAGTTAATTTAAATTTGAATCATTCAAATTATGTACACTCCCACAGATTTTGTCACTAACGACCCGGGTTTCGCCTTTCGGCATCTTCAGGCGTTCAAGCGCACGGATGAACTTGAACTGACGCTTAGTAAATGGATGTTTCGTGTTTATATATTAAATAAATGTATCACTGAGTCTAAAGCCATCGCTGGCTTTTAAAAAAGACCCTACAGTAAAATTTAACAAAGATGTCAAAGATGTCATTAATAGTTGTAATATTACCATCAGCCCTAAAGATATATATTATTTGTCTACACGGAATCCGCTAGCTCCCAAATTTTACGGATTACCGAAACTTCACAAACCTTCAATCCCAATTCGCCCTGTAGTGTCATATATTAATGCCCCAGCCTATACATTATCGAAAAAAGCTAACACCCTCATTCGTAAACATAGTGGATTCAAGCCGACATATAGTGTAAAAAATTCATTAGAATTAGTTGAAAAACTTAAAAATCAAATCATTCCTTGCAACTCAAAATTAATTTCCTTTGACGTGGTCAGTTTATTTACTAATGTACCAGTCAACAAATGCAAAAGGATTATCGAAGATACCTTAAATGCACGTAGAGTCAACCCAATAGTAACAAAAGAGTTACTAAATATATTAGATGTTTGCGTTGGCCAGAATTATTTCCAATTTAACAATAAAATTTATAAACAAACAGAAGGCCTTGCGATGGGAAACTGTCTGTCGCCGTTGTTAGCTGAATTTTATATGAACCATTTAGAAGATAAAATTTTTAGAAACAAAACAGAAGCCAAACCTATAGTCTATTGGTTCCGATATGTAGACGATATTATTTGCTTGTTTAATGGAACGGATAGACAAATAACTAACTTTCATAACTTTATAAATTCATTAGATAAAAATATTAAATTCACGTTAGAAGTCGGAGGCAAGAATATTAACTTTCTTGACCTAAATATTAATATTGAAAACGGTTCTCACGAATTTAAAATATTTCGGAAGCCTACGTTTTCGGATACAGTGATACATAAGGATTCAATGCACCCATTTTCTTATAAACTAGCCGCTTTTCATTCAGAAATTCATAGACTTGTGAGTGTTCCTTTGAATGAAAAGAACTTTAATATCGAATTAAAAATCATCAAACTAATCGCCATCAACAATGGATACGATATGTCTCTTATAGACAATCTTTTATCAAAAAAACAAACTAAACTTGCAGAAAAAATGTTATTTCAAGGTACATTGTCAAAGGACATAGATCATACTAGGTATTGGCGTAGAATCATTTATTTAGGAAATACTAGTCTTAAAATTAAAAAACAACTAGCTGATAGTGTTAGACCAGCCTTTTACTGTAAAAGCTCTTTAGGCAAATTATTAGTTAACAATAAAGATAAAATACATTACCTAAATAAATCTGGAATTTATAGATTACAATGCTCTTGTTGTAATAAATTTTATATCGGCAAAACAGAGAGGACTTTAAAAATCAGGGTATTAGAGCATATGGCAGCCTTTAGACTGAAAAAGGACACGTCTACTTTTGCTAATCACTTAATTTCGGAAGGACACGTGTTCAATCAGGAACAGGGGATAAAAATGTTACACCCAAATACGGACAGTCATAAGCTCTTTTTCCAGGAAATTTTAGAAATTAATAGGGCACAGTTACATAGTCTTCCGATTTTGAACGAGATATAAGGCCTTCCTGGGTCTCCGCTTCTATACCCTATATAAATAATATCATAAATAATATCATAAAACCTTTGCCGACAAACAAATAAATATAATTCTAAAAACCACTCACTACTCAAATCTTTGGGAATTCCCATGAGCTTACCCTTTTTCGCCAGCGATGGCTTTAGACTCAGTGATACATTTATTTAATATATAAACACGAAACATCCATTTACTAAGCGTCAGTTCAAGTTCATCCGTGCGCTTGAACGCCTGAAGATGCCGAAAGGCGAAACCCGGGTCGTTAGTGACAAAATCTGTGGGAGTGTACATAATTTGAATGATTCAAATTTAATATTGAAATTCCACCAAGCACCTTCAGTCGAAATCTTAAATTATAAAGTTAATTTAAATTTTACATTGTATCCAACTTGGTACACGTTCCATTTAAAGGATGTAAGCTGTAAATGTAGAATTAGTATCTAAATTTAGCTTTTATGTTTGATAAAAGATAAGTTTGTGATAATTGAAACCAAAAAAAAAACTGAAAAAATGTTTTTCGTAAGCAATTTCTTAAATTAATATTAGACTATATCAATTAAACACCAGTTTAGAAATATCCGTGTACTTCAAGGTTGGGAATAATTCATAATGTGCATATGGCCCAAAATCATCAAAACACGTTTTTTTTCCCTCCTGTAAAATTTGCTTTGTGTGGGTAACTTCCTTTTTTCCTTTCCACAGTCGATATGTAAAAATTTAAACGATGTTGAAATTATTAAATAATGTCTTATCTTTTTTACTTTGAATATAAAAAAAGTATGAGATCTTTTAAAATAAGCCAGGTGAATGTACACTTATGCTACGATGCATTGCTATAGAAATATACGTTGGTGCTACGCTACAGAATAGAAATGCCGCAAACGTCTACGGTGGTAGAAATATCTCCCCACAGAAAAGTGTATAACATTTTCGGTTGGCTTTTACTACCTCACTCTACTACGGGCTACGCCACAATGCGGACTCTACGCCGTAGATGATAATATTAAATCAGTGATAACCGTACAAGCGAAGCCGCAAAAAAAATATTTTTAGTAACTTTTAGAATTTCTTTTCAATTGTATAGAAGAGTTATTAAAATAAAAAAGATAAAATAATGACAACGTATTATTTTAGGTAGCAAAAGGTTATTTTTGTATTATAAAACTATCCAAGCGAAAGCCAAAATTTGACAGCTGTAAGCCAAAACAGCTTTGAAATATATTATTTTATGATATAGCTTCATTTATTTGAATTAATTTTCTGCTATATATTTATTTTGAAAGTTCTTTTTCTTTTTTTATATAAACTTTTAAAAAAATATTTGACATTACAGCTTACGCCAATGCGTCAAATATTTTGTAGTTGAAAGTTCATACGAGATATACTCGATGAGAATTTTTGTATGTCACATGAGATTAACTCAAGGAGAATTAACTTCACAAACACCCATGTCGTAGATCTCAAATTAAAATTATCAAATTATAAAATTATCAAAAAGTTACTCTAAAATATCACAAATTAAAATTTTTGACACCTCTAACATGTAATATAAATCCTCTTTACTGCTTTATTATTTTTTAATGATTAATTTTAATTACATGTTAGAGGTGTTAAACATTTAATTTGTGTTATTTTATAGTCATTTTTTGATAATTTATACTGTAATTTGTAAATTATTTTCTATGTCAATTGTTTGATACACCTTTTCATCTCCATTTTTTTTTTGTATAACTACCGCTGTTAAATTTTATTTCTTATCAGTTGACAATGCTCGCCATGAGCGAAACCGGTTCCGATTTTGTTAAATAAAAAATGGTAATTAAAGACGAAGGATTATTGTGTTTTTTCCTAATATAATGTCTTTCCACCAAGTATTGACGGTAAACACCCTAAAAGTGACTTTATACTAGTCTTATTCCTACTATTATTTGTATTTTTTATCTGTCATCTGTATCTTTTAATTTAAATACAACAAACTTTAATATTTTTACACTGTTAAATTCGTTTTACTTGCTTCATTAAGACTTCGTGCGCTGTAGCGGACACGATAAATAGATATCTAAATGTGTATCGCTTAGTTTTCAGTATGATTGAAATTGGCTTTGAAAAGTTTACAGAAAAGTGCCAAAATTGTGTGGTGAAAAAGTCTCCAAAGCTCGAAAAATGTTTTTAATCAATGCCGCAAGGTCTACGACGCGAGCGTAGCCCCGTCATTGATGGGTAAGCAAATCGTATTACCGGTCTACGAGTTATCTAATCTGCCACGAAATGGTTTGCTGCCGTAGCGACTGACGTATAAAAGAGGCTGTATATGCTACCACACTGCTATTGTGTATTGAATTATTTAATTTTGGCAACCCGCATTTTGTAGGTTTTGGGATTTTGCTTCTTGTTTGCGTGATGTTTCTTATTTTCCTTCAATTACCGTAAAATGTATTTTGTTTTATTCATCGAGGCCGTTATATTTTTGCGGAAAGGAAAATATGATTTTGTTCATATTATCATTACTGATTTATTTGGATAATATAATAATAAAATTCACTATCAAATATCGTTTTGCCCATGTTTTGATTTTTATTGGGGTATTTGAATACTGCTTTTCGTGATGCGGATGCCACAAGAAAGCCTGAATTCTGCTTATGTCTTCTACCAACCGGATGGATTCTGCCGTCGTGGAAGGCCACTTATGGCCATCTATAGGATGTACTCGGCGGAGCTACGAGGCGCTGGAATGACATGAGAAAAGTAAGAAGACTGGCGGGTGACAGTGAATCTTGGAGGAATAATGTACTGGTCATTTGCTCCGACTAGAGGATATGGAAAACAATAAATATAATATTTTCCGACAAAACGCTTTTGACTAGTTTATGATTATTTATTTCTGGTGTATTAAATGGCATTGTATAGGCGTATGTACTAGTTCGTCTAATCCCATAGTCAGGGGGGGGTAAACTTTTCGGATGGAGGGCCAAATTCAGGTATTCAAAATGAGCGGTGGACCGCAAGTAAAATACCATTTTTCTATGTACACTATGTATCATGAATAAAAAGGAATCTAATGAGAGGAATGGAACTGTTTAACGTATATTAATATATATTTTTTAATTCAGGTGTTTTTATTTCAATAAATTGTTTTCAAATTAATTTTGTAGTTGAGATTCTTAAAACTTGTTGTGAATGTTCATCAGTGATGTTTGATCGTAAAGAGTTTTTATTGAGGTTCATGATTGAAGATATTTCTTCACGTATAATAGGTTGATCCAAAAAAACGTTTATTAAACGTCAATAGGGCACAGTTGCATAGCCTTCCGATTTTAAATGAAATATTAAACCTTCCGGGATCTCCACTTCTTTACTCTATATAAATAATATCATAAAACCTTTACCGACAAACAAATAAATATAATTCTTAAAACCACTCACTACTCAAATCTTTCGGTATTCCCATGAGCTTATCCTTTTCGCCAGCAATGGCTTTAGACTCAGCAATACATTTATTTTATATATAAACACGAAACACTCATTTACTAAGCGTCAGTTCAAGTTCATCCGTGCACTTGAACGCCTGAAGATGCCGAAAGGCGAAACCCGGGTCGTCAATGGCGAAACTTCTGTGATTTTATAAAATTTTAACGATTCATATTTAATTTATATTTATTACAATAAAAACGATTACGATAAGCTTTGCTTTAAATTATGATAATAAAACAATATTTTTGTGTGTAATATATTTTCCAGTTCAGTAGCTAAATTTTGACCGTCCTATTTGGTTACAGTTTTTATGAGTTCATTATCTTATACATTTTTATTTTATTGATTAATGAATATTTTTTGTTAAAATGCATTGATATAATCGTATTTATTTTCTGAATTTGAAAATGGTAGTTAATTATGCATCTTTTCCGAGCCCCCTCAACAGAAGGCTTACAGACTAAATAACGATCAGTTCTTGTAAAAAAAAGATTTTCAACGAGGTTCCCAAATGTTCCAAATCGGGAGCGAACGTTGTTGAAAAAAATGTTTGATTCGTTCAACATTTTCTTACTAAAAATAAGAACGCAATGAATGAAGAGAAATAGAGAAAACAAATTATTGCATTATACAAACAAAGAGACGACGTTAGTAAGTTAAAATATGAATATTTAAAACTTTTTTTACTGCTATCAGCGTTCGGCAGAAACGCCGTCAAAGTTAGTTGAAACTTTCACTTCACGAGGCTCGTCTATTAAAAAGCTTCGTGGAACTTCATCTGCACCTTTTAGAACTTTTACCGAAGGGGTTGACTCGATTCTTCCATTTCCACGCCGTGGTACTAATAATTCGACTTTAATACTTTATAGTCTAACAATTCTTACAGCGAGGAAAAACAGCGGTTGTCAGACTTGTAAGCTTTTTGAATAAACGAGCTTTTTTTGCAGCTTGTAATTACTTTAATTGCTGCAAAAAGATTTTACAAACAGATTGCGTTCTGTGTTACTAAAAGGTAAAATTTAAAAATAGTAAAACAAAGTAGTGTCAAGTAGTACGTTCCTTAACTTTTTAACAATAATAAAAAAACACTTTTAAGATTTATTTCAACATCCTTTGTAACTCGTGTTAGATATTTGGGAAACAAAATGTTTTTTTTTAATAACCGTAATAAACTAGAACAGGTGTGGGGAACCTGCGACCTTTTGGCTACTTTAGTGCGGCCTTCTGGCCAATTCTGTAATTCTATAAATGTATGTAGATTCGTAAATTCCTGACATATTCTGACCGTAAAGTTCTGTTTCCGGCCAAAGAGGTCAATGTTTACTGCGGCCTTATGTTGAATCAGAAAAATGAATGCGGGCTTTAGAGAATAAACGGTCCCCCACCCTTACTAGAACATAATTTGGTGCTTTTTTTTACAAAGTATTTGTTTTCATTTTAAGTTCGAATTCTATTTTTTTATTATTATATGTATTTTTTTAATATTTGGTATTACAGCTAATGCCAATGAGCCAAATATTTTAAAGTTGAAAGATCATACGAGAAAAGTTCGATGAAAATATATTGTAAGTCACTCGAGATCAACTCGGGGTAAATTGACATCACAAACACCCATGCCTTGAGTCTCAAATTTCAATTTGGCATTGATCTGACCGGGAATCGAGCCCAGACCCGCCTGGTTGGTAGAGCAAGCTTTAACCAACTAGACCACACCGGGTCTATTTAGTTATATTTTGTACTATGAGATATGCGTGTGAACATAAAAAATGTATATATTTTACTTTTAATGGTGAATCCCTAAATCCCGGTATCAGTAATAAGACAATACCAGTATTGCAGGATCATGGGAACGGAAGTCCTAATTGGTGTCATTAGAATGAAAATGGTAATAGATAAGGAGCGAACATTCAAAAAGGTGATTTGTCTCACAAACACATAGCGTGGGATATATATGATGATATGAGTGTTGGAGAAATCACGCTTTGCTTTAATGTGACAACTTTATGATTTAATTTTCATAGAAAAAAAAACATTTTTTTAACATTGATTGTGATTTCCATTCAAAGATTGTATTATGTACTGAACTGTTATTAAACGGCATTTTTCAAAACTTGTGTTAAATCACTTTTTGAATGTTTGCTCCTCGGATAATAAATGACAGAATACTTCTCTATATCGGTACGGCGATAGTACTCAAATAGTACAGTAAAACCTCCATTTATACTATAGTCGGGACGGTGTAATTAGGGGTAGTGTAATTAGTGGTGTGAATCTCTTACAAAATTAGGGATTTGGCTTTTTCTCGCGGAAAATGCAAAACTAAGATTTCCCTTAGTTTTGCAAAAAAATAAAATATGGACGAAATATTTCGTTTTTGTAGTAGTAAATATTCCGCACACAGCCCAGCTATGCGTGTATAGCCTAACAAACTGTCTCGTAGTAACGACAATGTATTGCAACCGTGCAATTGGGGGATTTGCGACGAATATTTCAAGCTAGCGCGTAATTTGGGGTGATGTAATTGGGGGTTTCACTGTATTTAAGTATTAATAATTTAAGAACGAACTTAGCATCGTGAAAATGACTCTCTTTGGTTGACTTATTTGTGTACTGTATGTATCTATGTATGCGCATGTGTGTGTACATGTACGGACACATGTGTGTGTACATGTATGGGGGAAGCATGTGGAATATGATTTGCAAAATAATGTATATTGAGTTCCCGAAAACTTCTTATCTCTGCAGCGATCACGCCTTTTCGTCTGCAGTGATGGTAAGGGAATACAATTTTTCAAAAACATTAGCGATGCAGGAGACTAGAAGAACCTTGACTCTAACGCGTCCTGGTATTTGAAGCTCCATAAATGTGTTATCCAAAAAAAAAGTACTTTTCAAAACCCTCAAATAATAAAAATCTTAGTTGTTAATTTAAAGTCTTAAAAAATAAAATTGATCAGCACTGGCGGTGTCGTAAACCTTTTAAGTAAAAGAGAACTTAGTATCTAAGTAAAGGGAATTCGCAAAGAAACGTAAGAATTTTATAACATGCATAATAATAGGAGGGGTAGATTTTAATTTAAGCTCGGAACGTCAGGTAAAGTGTCAAAAACTTTATTCATATAATCGAACAAACTGCCACCTAACGACGTCTTCGAAAACAAATTTGTGTCGGATGGCTTTTTAATAAATTCAAGCTTCGTCTATAATTTTCGATTATCAAGAAGGTCGACTCGAAAAGCTGATCGTAAATTTTATCGCAAGATTCTTCCGACACGTAAAAATATGAGAGTTGAATGACAGCTATGAAAGATAATATGCCGAGGGGAAAGTTCGAAGATAAACCTTCGAAAATTAACAAAGGTTATCGCTTATCAGATAGTGTATACTTGACATAATATAAACGTTTTCTAGGTAATCTTTTCACATATTATTTTGCCAATTGGTATTCCATAGCATCTGCTGTCATAATATATAACATCATTTAATGTGTTCACTGTCAATTAGATACCCCAATTAGAGTATTGACTACATGATAGTTGACAATAATCCATTTTTCCTAGTACTCGATACTCGTAATTTATAAATGAAGATTTATTTTCAAATTGTATTTACTTATTTAAAACATATATATATATATACTTATGATGTTTAACTCTCGCGGCTCGGAGACTAGAAAAATACTTCTATGCCGATGGGGGTCGTTTAGGGACCCCAGTGGTTTTCTCATTAATGGCCTTATTCTTATGAATTTCAAAAAAAAAATAGTCTTAAGGCTTTAAAATATCTCTCTGCATCATTCCTCATACATTTTTTTTATAAAAATCCGTGTTTTTTTAATAAATAATCATATTTTAAGTTGCGCGTAAAAACGACGTCATCCCAGCACACATATGAAATTGCAACTGACGCGTTTAGCACAGCTATCTTACGAACGATCGCTTATCTCGTTATCGCGTTATCGCGTATTTATATAAACTACAAAAGGTCCAAAAAACTATGATATAAGAATACCTTAATTATAAACATTGTATCACCCATATAAAAATAGATATTTAAGAAAATGTGGGTATTGTGGTCGCATTTTGGAAAAGTTAACCGTTGCGTTTAACTGAGTCTTGCGCGTGGATTTTACTATCAGGTAATATGCTTTCATTTAAACAGTGAATATAAAAACTAGATGCACTATTCAATTCATTATTAACTAAAAAAAACCAACGTCCACTGCAACAGAGAGAGTTTTTCCTACTGCGGGAATTATAAAAACAAAACTTCGAACCAATTTAAAATTTGAGACGTTTAATTCTATATTATGTTTGAAAATATGTTTTATAAATGTAATAATGTAATTAAATAAACTTGTTTATTTATTTATCATCTATTTATATACACCAATTTTAATTAATAATATATATTTTGGTACATCTCAAACTACTCAAGTATACTCGAGTACTCGGGTATTTTAAAATTTTACTACTCGATACTCGAGTGGTTGAGATGTCGAGTAATTGGAGTATCTATTGTCAATATTTGGTGGAAAGACATTATATTTATTTTAAATGATCAGAAACAGTTACGCTCATTCCAAGCATTATCAATTAAGTTGTTATTAATCGTTTAATTTTTTTACATTCACACAAGTGTTGTCACTAACGACCCGGGTTTCGTATTTCGGCATCGTCTGACGTTTGAGTGCAGGGATGAACTTGAATTGATTCTTATAGTAAATAAGTGTTTCTTGGTTATATAAAAAATAAAAGTAACTAAATTAAAAGCTATTGATGGCGACATGGATTAATTGGAACGATGTTCAATTAACTAAAAAAATACTTCATTTATAATGATTTTTGAAAGAAAATGTGTATTTAAATCGCTAGGTACAAAAGTGGCACCGCTGTATACAAAGAATTCTAAATAAATAATTAAAGTCGTGTTTTAAGCTATGGTTAAATTTTGACACTATTTATTTCTTAATGACTTCACAGCCCTGGAATTTACACTGGTATAATAATTCCCTTGCTGAATCAAGCTGGCGTCCTTGTGAAGTAATCACAGCTAACTGACACATTGAAAACATCTGGCAAACTTATATTGCCAATAAAAAATGTCTGTCATTTCGAAATCGAAGCCTAATTACTATTCAAAATGAACGCTTTATTTTTTTTCTATCGACAAGGTTATTTTTACGTTTATTAAAGATATTCCAATCGATATAAAATAAGTGAGCCGATTTTCTAAAAAAAATATTCGTACCATGAACTTGAATGGTACAGACAGCACGTAAACCTCTTGTATATGTCACGTTGCAATATTTTAAGCCGTGGTTGTCCAAACCAATTTAATATTCTAAAGAAATGAATATTTTTTAGCGAATATCATTGTTAGCTCATGTAAAGTATGTATATTGAACAAATTTAAATAAAATTTGAGAAGCGATTTATCGGTTTTGGAAAAGATATTGAACTTTTGATTTTAAGATCCGATCCTCAGTTAGATGGAGTTGCAAACATACCATTTTTAATTTTTAAAAAAATATATGAAACAGGAAAAGATATTTTTTCAAATTATTACCGGAAGGAAAGTATCCTAAATTGAATAATTTCGGTTTTAAAATGGGCTCAATGCTCGGAAGTACATATATTAATAAAAGTATTTTTTCAATCATAAAATTAATTTAATAAATATACAGATCTCTGTTGAAAGGTAAATTGCTATCAAATTTGCAACGTTTGGCAATTAAAAATATTCAAGTTGATATAGCTACTTTAATGAAGGATACAGAGCTGTCGCAAGACTCTCATTAAAATAAATAAAATTGTTTACCGTGTATAATGCTTTCATTGTCAGGTCTTTGGCATAGTGGTCAACGTCGTTAGCCTCCATGTCAGGCTTTACGGGCTCGAATCCCAGTACGAACAAGATTTTTTTAAATTTATTTACTGATTTCTGTTCAAAATGTTTGTGAAGTGTAACAATTTTCTATCACCATTCAAATCCTAAAATAATGGAACGTAGCGAGAGTGATTAGCTAACCAGTGATCCTATACTAGCCATATCCTCTATATCCCTACTCTCATCGAAAAAAATAGGTTAAGCCATAGTTTCTCAACATTTTTGGGCCCGTGGCCTGTTTTGAGTCTCATATTTTTGCGTGGCCTCCATACCCGTATAAATAAGTAAGACACGAGGATAGAAAAAGTACAAAATATTTTTTAATTTTTTGGACATTTTGGTCGCTGGCAGATTTCAATTTTTACGTAATTAATTACGGAGTTCCCGAAATGAAAAGACACGAGACCTTTTTTTAGCTCTTCCAATTTCAAAAACCCAGGAACTTACGAATTTGAATTTGGGAATGAGTATATTTTCCTGTGGACCGTGGAAAATTATTTTTTCTCTGCGGCCCCCTTAAAACGCGCTGTGGCCCTCGGTTGAGAAACAGTGGGTTAATCAACTGAGTAAAATGTAGTCAAAATATTTTTTGTATAATTCTATTAGGAGACAATGTGCTTCATACTAGGAACGGATACGGATAAAAAAATAGCTTCTAATAATAACTTAAGAATTAGTGATACATTGATATCGGTTTAGTCATTGAGGAAGTAATTTAAATATTTTGTTAAGTTATCGATTTCTGGTTCATGGCTTTTAATCGCGGTATCTTGATTAAAAAATGTACAAACATGGGAACTAAATTTAAGATTCAGCTTTTTCAAGCGCAAACAAAAGCTTATTCAACTTTCTACAATCCGAATGTTCGGTCAATGCACCCTTTAATGACAAAATGAATAAGAAATAGCAAATCTCTTCGCGTCAAACTTGAATTTAAATATAAATAAATCAGCGTTAGAAAATTAATGCTACCTTAACTTGGAAAGTGAATGCACTTTGCAGATATCTATAATGTTGTTTTACACATAATTGTCCGGATTTATCCAAATAATCATGTTACCAACCAAAATAAAATATTGTTTAAAATGCATTTCAAATCAATTTCTATCAAAATAGTGTATGAACAATATATTTTCATTTTGTTTTATCCATGTCCGCTCCCAATGTGGAGCATATGGCCACCTAATGGAGGTATCTTAACAAAAGTTTTTCTACAAAAACTGTTTGTTACTCAGTCACTCAATCTCACTTTTTTCAAAGTGAGTAGTAGGGAAAGAAGGATAGGGCTAGAACAGTACTAGTGGTTGGCTAATCGCTGTTGCTACACCTAATTATTAAAGGATCAGAAGGATGGGAGGAGAGGAAATGATGTGAATTGACATCGCAAACACTCAGTCTTCAATCACGACTTTGAATTGAATAATTCTCAAATTCACTGTGATGTGACCGGGAGTCGAACCCAGACCTGCGTGATCGGTAGAGCAAGCTCTAACCAACTGGGCCACAGCAGGCAATTTTCATAGATGGCAATAAATTCCACAATTGGCTTAGGAAAGTGTGTAGAATTTATATTGATCTTGGCGCTTGAAAGAAAAAAGAATAACCCTCAAATTCACGATTTAATACGCTCTTGAGAAGTGAAGTGAGCTAAGTGGTATTTAAAAAATATATTTAGATGCAATTTAATATTATACAAGCCTTAAAGTATCTTAAAAGTGAAATGAGCTTAGAAATGACATGCAATCCACAAAAACATTAAGTAAAGACATGAATGTTCTTAAAAGTAGAGTCGGAGTCGGATGACGTTAAGTCAGGTATTTTTCCGGTGGTGGAGTTGGAGTCGGAAAAATCAGAGAAAAATATTTTAAAGATATTGAAAAAATATTATTCTATTTATCACATTGACTGTTGAAATGTACTTTAATTATTCTGAGTCATATCTGAGGGTATACAGATATGTTAGGCAGACGAAAGTTGTGGGGGAAATCATTTCGGAGTCGGTTTTTAATTTATAGCCGGAGTAGGAGCTGTTATTTGTTTAACCGACTCTACAGTCCTGCCTAGAAGTGCAATAGAAAATTATTACCAATTTGATACTGAGCTAAATATCAAATTGGTAATAATTTTCTATTGCTTCACTTCTCAATGGTTTTAATGATTCTAGCATAAAACCGTCCAATTAAGTTCTGTATGTGCTCTTCAATATATTGTACTGATATGTAGCTTTAAAATTATAATATACCAAAATCAATACGAAGAGTGAAATATGCACTTTATTAAAACAATAATTAACGGTAGAGCGCATGATGACTCGTAATTAGACACAGGTGTGCTTACACGTGATACAGATGGTCCGAAAGTAATGTTTCAATAAAAAAATAGTTTAATTTCTTTAATAAAATATGACCACTTTAATTTATATTATATGTACCACTTATGCCAAAATTTATATAACAATGCATTTTTTAGTTTTGTGCCCATGAAATAATTAATCACTCTTCCGTATTCTTGCTATTTAGATCTAATCGACACGAGCTCGAATAGCTAAAGCAAACATTCATAAATACATTTTTTTTTTCAATTAATAAACATGTTTACAGGTGCATGTGATGTTTTTTTTTTCATCTTCATATCCGATCTTTTAGAGCTAAACAAAAGAATATCAACTACATATTAAGCAGTCCCTTGCTAACCCATTTCTGATATATATTTTTCTTATCCATATCCGCTCCTAATGTAAAGCATATGGCCTGCTTACGGATTTTTTTTCTTCTTATGAGAACTGTTTTTTATTCACTTCTTCAATCTCTCTTTTTTTAAATTTCTATTACCATTTCCAATTTTTTGTGAAATCCATATAATTTTTACTTTTTTTTACCATGTCCGCTCCCAATGTGGAGCATATGGACTCCTAATAGAGTCAATCTCAACAGAAGTGTTTCTACGAGAACTGCTTGTTACTCAGTTGCTCAACCTCTCCTTTTTCCAAAGAGAGTAGGGAATAGAAGGAAAGGGCTAGGACAGGACTAGTGGTTAGCTAATCGCTCTCGATACGCTCCGGTCATAGGATAGGATGGGTGGGAGGGTGGAATTCAAGACATCACATACATCCATGCCTTTGAACAGAAATTAATAAATCGATTGAAAAAACAATTTATAAAATTGCCCGTACCGGGATTCGAACCCGTGACCTCCGTAGTGGTAACCAACGACGTTGACCACTCGACCACACAGGCGGCATCATTTTTATATGGGTCATTATAAATAGCGCAGTGTCACTAATGTATATTCTTATCAATTAAAAATTCTTGTGATGAGCGAAACCTGTCCTGATCACATCAAATAAATGTGGAATTATTACCAAAGAATGTTTTATTTTTTTAATATATTACACATTAATAAAAAAACGCAGAAATCAAAATAAATTAACGATTAATTTAACTCATTACTTTGCTATTGTCACCCTGCGTGAAATAAAAATACTTTCATCAAAATAAAACTGTAAAGAAACAAAATGTAAAACTCGGGAAAATAGAAAAATAATTTATCACTCTTAACTTTCTAAGTAATCATATGTTTTCTATTGGGAGTGGACATGCTTGGTAATAATAATAAATAATCATTAACAAACAAATCGAAATGTACAATGACTTATGTGTCGGCATGTATACATGTAGGTATCCATTACTTTAACTATTCAATTCCTTTGTTGTCTACGGTAAAAAGGAATTGCTACGAATCGTAGACAGGTGGAGTGCCTATCGTAGAGGCAATTAATTTTCGTTACTAAATCAGATTTTTTGCTACTTATTCACATATTGAATTTAACTTAACAATAAGCAAATTATATTAAAACAAGGAGTGTATATTTTACGATTTTTTTACCTAAAGAAAATATAATGAAAAACGTTCCGCTATTTTGGGAATTAAGAAATTTTAATACGCCTTAAACATCAATGCATTCAGACAGGAGTCAATAAATCGATTTAAAAAATACTGTTCGCACTATAATACGTACCCACAACATTCGTCACAGAAGCCAATGACGTTTACCACTGTGCTACGGACTCGACAAGTACTGAAACGAAATTGATTTTTTTAATTCTCGTCTGCTTCCAATACAAAAAATATGGGATTTTAATGGAGGGTTCTTCAACAGTAGTTTTTCTAAGAGAATTGCTGGTTACTCAGTTGCTCAGCCTTTTTCTTTGAAGAGAATAGAGATAAAAATAATAAGGCTAGGACAAGACTTATTGTTAAATAATCGCTCTCTTTGCGCTTCGGTATTTTAGAATAGAAATGGAATTTTAAGGCATTACAAAACATCCATCTTTTTAAACAGAAATCAACAATTTAATTGAAAAAATGCTGTATTAAGTAATGAATTCCAACGTAATTTATCACCGCATCACGGAGCCAACAATGGTCCCGGAAATTTATATAACATTAAAAACTTATAATAACAGTAAATAATCTAAAACTTATGTCTGAGCTTTTAAATTTAATGATATTTAATCGTGATAAAGAAACATGTTTCTCGTACATACCAATTAGTTAAATAAATTACCTCCTAAATAATATATCTTTTTACTTTAGACGTGGCAAATTTGCTAGTATTTGAGTATTAAAAAATATCCAATATTATGATTTTTTTAGAAATTGCAATGTTATGTTTATAGTTTTTACTAAAACACTTTTATGTGTTGGTTCAATTTTATTTTGATAACATAATTTTACACTTTATAAATCAATAAATCAATCTTATAATTAAGAAGAAAATCGTGAGATTGTGACAGGTTGCAATTGTTTTTCTATTCTACTTCTGTTTCATACTTCAATTGTTTCATTAGAATGCACGAACACACATTTTGAAAATAGAACGTCATACAGAATAAAACATAGTATGGTATGGTATTGAGTATACATAACAGAAATACCGGCATTTTGATATTTAATTTCATGGTTACATGCTACACATTTGGAGTGGTTATGTTTACAAAAATATATTGTGTAAAGTGCTGAAACCCTTCACACAGATTGAACATTATAACATTTTTTTGAAAACGTTAAAAATTTGAACGATGCTTTTGCATTTACAGAAATTCGTTAAAAAATATGTTTACCTTTGAATTCAATATTACAGAAATTGTTGTTTCGTACAAAACAAAAGCAGCTATTTTTTTGTTGGTGTGTATTCACACCGACTAATTTAATTAACGCTCTTTTGAAATTGTAAATTTTTAATACTATTTTATGTATATTAACTTTGGCAGGTAGAGTATTCTGTTAATTGTTTGTTTGAAAAAAATACTTTGCGTCCATAGAGGATAAAGTTTCTACATATTAAACGACAATAGTGACAAAGGACGATACGAAAAATTACGTCGAAACACATACATTTTATTTTTTTTACTTTGAAGTGGTTGTTGGAATTTTATCTGAAATACTTTTTTAATGCTGGCATCATCGTGTTTTAAATTATAATACACAGCTTGGGCAATCAGGAAATTTCAATATTCGTTACCTGCATGTGTCCGCAGAGCTTCTGGGACTCTTTCATAAAAGATTATTTCGAACTCAAATTCTCCGTACAACAAAACTCGGTACACCAAATCTTTCAGACAAAATTCTCCTGTACACAGAAACACCCGTACTTTGGAAGTAAAACATTCAGAACATTCAAATTATTGTTTTATTTTTATGTTTAATGTATTTTTTACATACACGGTATTTTTACATAATGTTATCGTCATATTTTATTAGCTTATTGATATTATAGTGCTTTTTTTGAAAAAAAAAAAGTTCCGGAACTCAAGTTTTTTTTCTAATTCATATCCGTTGTCAATGTAGAGAGAATATGGCATCATAATGGAGATATTTCAAAAGATTTTTTTTGTACGAGAACTGCTTGTAAGTTAGTTGCTCAAATTACCTTTTTTTAAAATGAGTAAGAATATAAAGATAGGGCTGGTACAGGAGTAGTGGTTAACTAATCGCTCTCGCTTTGCCTTGATAATTTTAAGATTGGAAGATAGGGATACATATCACAAATACCAACGCCTTCTAACAGAAATCATTTTTTTATGTCTAATCTTAGTTAATCTTGGTAATTGTTTTTTACTGTTATTACTTTTTCGCGAAATCGTGATATAATAAAAGTATTTTCAAAAGTCTTTCGGCATAAAAAAATCAAAAGTTTTTAAAGGAAAATTAAAATATATTTTATTAAATATATTAATACGGTGTTATATTATAAAATAATTAATACCGGTTTCACTAATCGCAATTATTTTTCACTGATGAATGCAGTGAGTAAAACTGATATAAATAATTATATAAAAGTTTTTACAAAAAAAACATTCTAGTATTTACAGTTTTGGATATTAAAATTCACAAAATAATCACAATAACTCTAAAATTCATTTTATAAAAAAGTTTTTAACAGTAAATTAAAGTAGAACAGAAAAAAAACCTTTTTTTGTACTTATGATATAAAGCAGGTGGCTACGCAGAGAAGTTGTATAATATATTTAATAACACAACCTATAAATTTGTAAACTTTAATTTAAAAAAATGTTTTAAGAAAAATTCGTGATATTCTTGTAGAAAAAAAACAAAAAACAAAATAACAAAAGAAAATAGAATTTTTACCGTTTATTTGTTAAATTCTTACATTTCGTTAGTGATATTTTCTGGTAGAAATATTTTTTTTTCCGTCGCATTTTATTTTAGTTAAGGGATGTTTTATAGGCTTTAAGATAGTGTATCGGTCTTATTATCGAGTATTCAACCCTCTTGCCTATTGTTACATTCGTTTGGGACATCTAAGGATTTTACACCCCTAATGAATACTTTTATTTTCACTTTAAGGTGTTATCTGCCAATTAGTGGAGGAAAGGTATAACAATTAATAAAAAACAATTTTTTGTTACTTATTTCCAATTTTTAATAACTACAATATTAGTCATGTGGAATCAGTACAAACAACACTTTTTTACATGTGTGCTTTTCAACAGAATGGATTCTAGCTTACATTTATTTTCTTCCATCTAAAACATGCCTGAAATTTATAAAAATACATTCATAATAACCGTCCGGTCCATTGGTATAGTGCCAAGTCCGTGGTCGAGTAATCAACGTCGTTGGCTTTGGTTGCGGATCCTGCGGGTTAGGATTCTAGTATGAACAGTTTTATAAATTAATTTAATACCCGATTTATGAATTTCTGATTGAATGCATGGGTATTTGTGATGCCTAAAGTTGCCTTTCATTTATCTTCTCCTAAAAACCTTGACATTTTCAGTGATAGTATTTGTGAACTGTTTGATAAATTTTACTATTTTATTTCTTGATTTTGTATGTTGATTTTTATTTGATGTATTATATAGTTTTATTTTATATTTTGTCTCATTACATTTGTCAATTACATGGCAAATTGGCGTATATTGACTATAATTTATTTTTTTAACAATAAATAAATAAATAAAAACGGGACGTAAAGAGCGAGAGAGCGCTTAGTTTACCACTAGTCCTGTCTTAGCCATATCCTTATATACTCTCTTCGAAAATGACAGGTTATACAACTGAATATACAACTGTTTTTATAGATAAACTATGCTCCACACCAAAAGCGGATATGATTAAAAAATCCAGGAATTTAATAACCAAAAATCCTTTGTCAAACACAAGATAATCATTAAACTTTTCATTAAAGAATAATTAAAAACAATTGTTTTTTTAAGTATAACTTAAACAGTTTTTCTGATCAGTGTTTTTAAAACTATAGAGTTAATATTTATTTTTTATAAGCTGAATTCAAAACAATGTATACATCACACTTTATAAAATGATTTTAAATTAACCCGTGTAAGGAATAATTAGATATGTGGCTTCTAACATTGAAATAGTCTTACTAATGGCAATATGTCTTATATTCAAATGCCTTTTGATAGTCGCCAATACTTAGTAGTATCACAGGAATTCCATCATTGCACGTCTCCTGAAGGCGACTGCATTAAATTTCCAAATAAATATCGTACCCATATCATTTTTGATCAATGAAGTATAAATAGATAATGCATAATGCATATTTTGTAAACGTGAATTTTTCTATGAAATATCTACGATACCATCATTTGTCATGGTAATATCAGTATTACCAAATTCCAAAGCGTGTCGCTGTTTAATATTTCTAGGCACAAACTAGCAGTTTTTTGGTTTAACAAATAAGAAAATAGTGTTTAAATTTAACTAAGTGGTGTTTTTTCAATTCAGATACTTGGGCTAATTTCGATGCTGTCTTGAATGGAATGTTGTCTTCAAAATATTCTATTTTTCCATTGTTTTTTATCATTGCCATGGAACCTTTTTTAATATACAATTAAATACATTTATAAATAAATATTTAAATACATTATTTAAAAAGATGCGTTCACGTTGAAACGATTAAAAAAGCTGTTAATACAGAAGGTTGTATGATACAAGAAAGCTCTCAATTCATATAACGTTTTATTAAAGCTTACACCCCATATCAGATCCTTGATTTAGTACATTTTTGTATATACTAAATACAGCAACGAGTAGAGGACGTGTGACGCTAGGGAGACGCTGACGAGGGTGTGAAATACTCCCCGGCAAATTCTGTTAGCTAACTTTGTGGATTACGTCATTTTTCAAATATAATAAAACTAGAAACTGCTTTTGTTCGGGATTATTTTATTTTTTGCTTCGCGATTTTTTTCGTCTGACGTACGGGCTAATAAAGATATATTTGTTTTTGCTCTGCGTATTGAAATAAATATTTATTTTCTCAACACAGTTTTACTCTTTTTCAATAATGGCAGTTTGTTGTTCATGATCCAGCCCATCAGGATCGAATGTCGTGCTCATGTCAGAATTATTTTTTTTACTCATGGATATATTCAACATATATGGGATCAACCTTCAATTTATTGAAAAGTAGTTTTATTTGATAATCACATTTTTTACAACTAAATACATTATCTGTCTTAAGTCAACGACTTTAGCCACAAATTCCAAATAAGTATTTGATTTTTTATAAAAACCATGGATGAACTGAATCACAATTATTTCTCGTAAAAACAATGCATACGCTCTACATTGGGATCGAACATGGTATAAAAAATATGAGCGCCTGTGGAATGTTTTTGCTTTTCTTACTTATACCAATCATGGCGAATGAAGAGAAAAGAGAGCTTCTAAAAAAATAGTTCTAGAACTCGTTTATTCTACATATTTTTAATTGGTAAATACCAATAATACCAAGTTTTCACCCTTTAGTGTTTATTCATACAAGAATAATTAAATGTGGCCAAAATAGCGCTACAGAAATTGAGGAAGTCCAGAATCTTGTTTGTGCGTTTAAAAGGCCCTTGTCAGTTTGCAAACAGCAATTAGCAGCATCAGTAGTTTTACTTTGAAACAGCAGATGCCATTAGCAGTCAATTATGACTATACGTATGCTAATTTTATTTGTTCCATATACGCCAACTTACGTTACGAGAGTGATTTTTAAAATTATTATAAAAAACATTCAATGGCAGAACTATTTTCTTTTGGTTAAAAGTAGATCACCTTAACTCTTAAATGCAAAGATGACTACGAAAAGTAAAAGTAGAAAAGTAAAACTTTTTTTGGCTTTTTCGAAAACCAAAAATCCATTTAAACTTTTATTCTTTCACTCAATGGTAAAAAACATATTTACTTTTCACATTGTTTGAATAGATTTTCATTTGTTTAAATATAGTGACTACGATGCCTTGTCTACATGGGCTAAACCATTATAACCTCTATTCCAGTGATGCACAAACCGCGGCCCGCGGACCGCATGCGGCCCTTAAATCTCTTTCTCAAACATATTTTTTTCACGTAAAAAAATTATTTAATAAATGTAAGTAAGCTTTTTCTTCATTAAAAGAGAAAAAATCGGTTCATATAAACAGGCTTACAAATATTATGTCAGATTAAAAAAATTAGTTAAAAATGAACAAAGACCAAGAACGCATTAGCTTATGAATTGCATATAAATGAAACATAAATATTTCACAATGAAACGATTTTTAATAGGCAAGTACTCATAATCATTTTTTTGAATGGCTTATTTATTTTCTAAATAACAACGTCAAAATAATATAATGGAACCTACATATTACTCATTTATCTAAATTCACTTTTAATCTTTTTTACACGATTTTAAGGCTGTTTTACATAAAACGTACATATTTTCTGTATATAAAAAAGGATTGAGCGTACTTTAAATCATTTTTTTTGCGGCCCGCACCCACGATCATTTTTTTTATGCGGCCCGCTAGAAGGTAAAGGTTGTGCATCACTACTCTATTCGAATAGAGCAATCTGTAAAAGTTTTGGCGGCCATTGATTTTTGACCGTTTTGTTAATACAATTTTCACAATAAAAATATGGTTCTTCATAATAACATGAAGTAGTTTAATTGTTGCCTTTTTATAAACTGTCTAAAAATGATGTTTTTGCCTCTCATGCCTAGGTTATTTTCAAGAATATTAAGTGTTTTTTTTTTTTTAATCCATGTCCGCTCCCAATGTGGAGCATATGGCCTCCTAATGGAGGTATCTTAACAGATTTTTTTTCTACGAGAACTGTTTGTTACTCAGTCGCTCAACCTCACTTCTTTCAAAGTGAGTAGGGAAAGAAGGATAAGGCTAGAACAGGACTAGTGGTTGGCTAATCGTTATTCTACGCCCAGTTATTAAAGGATCAGAAGGATTGGAGGAGAGGAAATGATGTGAATTGACATCACAAACACCCAGTCTTCGATCACAACTTTGAATTGAATAATTCTCAAATTCACTGTGATCTGACCGGGAATCGAACCCAGACCTGCGTGATCGGAAGAGCAAGCTCTTACCAACTGGGCCACAGCAGGCGACAATATTAAGTGTTACTGGATAAAAAATATTTTAAAAAAACTGTCGAAAAAATAAAATAGCCTATGTTTCGTGATTCACCCAATACTGAGAATTTTCCGAAGAACCTCGCCGACATCACCACCCCCATATGTATTAGAACGACGTTGTTTTAATCGAATTTAACGCCAGTGCTGTGTGACACGGAGATGTGACAAAATATGTCACAGATACTTTGTACCAGAAATGACGAATATAACTTTTTCAATGTGACAAAATAGCGGATACTTTTATGCAGACATATATTTTTTAAAAACGAAATGAAAGTTTTAATTTAAGATTTCGACTGAAGGTGCTTGGTGGAATTTCAATATTAAATTTGAATCATTCAAATTATGTACATTCTCACAGATTTTGTCACTAACGACCCTGGTTTCGCCTTTCGGCATCTCCAAGCGTTCAAGTGCACGGATGAACTTGAACTGACGCTTAGTAAATGAATTTTTCGTGTTAATATAAGAAATAAATGTATCATTAAGTTTAAAAGCATTGCTGGCGAAAAGGATAAGCTCATGGGAATGTCCACAGATTTGAGTAGTGTATTTTATACGAAAGTAGCGTAACAAACGATAAGCTCATTTACAGTTTTTTCTTTAGCTGGGAGTGTCTCAGGAGTATCTTCCGAACGCTTAGTGGCGTGAAGTTAAGTGTGAAGAAAATCAACTTCCCAATATAAACGAAAATCTTTTATGAGTTAATGTTTACTCACTCCCCATATGACGCAGAAAATTTATTAAAATCCTGGTAATATGTCTTATCAGCCACCAATTTGGCATAACCGATTGGTCCAATGGAATATTAGATTGACTTGCGCAGCTCTTCTCTCTCCTCATGCATTAAACGATACTCCCGTAGGAAGTACTCAGTATCCTGCTTTATAGAGCCAAATGTGCTTGGAGACGATATAAAGAACTCTTCTACAAATTGATCAAAACTGGTCTCTTATAACGACGGGTCATTTTCATTTGCACAGAAGGATGTCAGACACTCTACAACTAACAAAGCATTTACCTGTTGATGGTATGACAGTAATTTCCAACCATTTTTAGAAATCCATGACCTAATTTGTCACGTGTTTTGCTATTTTTACATCACTTCTAAAACATCCAATTATTGTAGCACAGCAGAATAAAACAGTATACAATTGGCGAGCGCTAATTCGATTTAAAGTTATTGCCATTTCCACGCATGCGTTTTCATATAAATTTGTATTACGTAAAGTTATATATAGATAATATAAATAATTTATTATCTTTTTTATCGATGTTCCCTTTAATGGCGTCGCTATATGAGATTTCTTAATGACAAAAAGCTATTCTAGTGTATACTTTATAGGCTAATGAAATTATACTACGTTCGATAAATTTTATATTACTCGATTGGAATTACATCATAAAGATTGACAACTTGAGCTGTGCTTTTTGGTTTTTTTACCGTTGATATTAAATCGTAATCAAATGAAAGACATTGCATATCTTATTACAATGAAAATAAAAAGTTTTGAAATAAAAAACAAGAATCAGGAAAAGCACACAAAGCTCACAAGTTGATACGTATTTTTTGAGATAAGCCAAAAGTGTACGATGTTTTTGTTGTTACTCTTTCTACGTAAACGATAAGGTAAAAAGAGTTTTAAATCAACATTGAAAATGTGTTTGAAAATATTCAAGACCAATAATTTTGACCTAATACATGCCGGAAGAAATATATAAGTATGCGCATTTAGGGTTTCCAACCCGGCTTAAGCCGGTTTATTGTCTGTTTTAATAAAAACCGAAAACCAGTTTATTTTGCACGGTTAACCGAAGTTATTGAAAATCTATTTTTGCCTTAAATTCCATGTACTTGTATACAATTGTTCTTATGTCGAGTCCGTGTGGCAGTGGTTAACGAGGTTGGCTGCCGCGACGGAACTCACAGATTCAAATACCAGTAGGAACAGCATTTTTTTCATTCAAAGGCATGGGTGCTTGTAATTTCAATATTCCATCCTTCCATTATAATTCTAAAGTAACGGAACATAGAAAAATATTTTTTTAAATATTAATAACTGAATGGTTGAAAAAAAAAGTTAATATACCTTTTTATTAATTCATATTTAAGTTAGAGAAATGCCATAATTTTTTTTCGTTTGGAATATTGATTTGTGTGGTACTAATATTGTTTTTTTTTAAAAAAAATAGCTCCGGCTCAAACCGATTAACCGGTTTATTTATTTGAAAAAAAAAAACGAAAAGCGGTTTGTTGTTTTGGACGGTTAATTGGATATCTTATGCGCATTACTCTTCATTTGTTCAATATATTAAGCATTAGCATGTACAATACAAGTTGTTTGTCATACCTTTACTTGTTATTATGACCACTGTTTGAGAAGTGTGAAGTTTGAGTAGCTTGTGTCAAGAAAAGAAGCAGATCTACTTATCATTTTTAGTCCTATACAAAAATTAAAGAGGACATATATTTTTAATATACGTGCTTGTGGAAATATTTTGGACTTTTCGCGCCTCCCTTAGCAATAGTCCGCGCCTCCCAGGTTGGAAATCGCTGGTTTATGTGATGCGTGTTTAATAAATAAAAATTAGTAAACAATATTTTGATTATTTTTTTGACAAATGTGTTCTTTTTTTGTTTTCAGATTCTTCATTGCAGCCAACACTAAAAATAAACAAATTTAAAATGCTTCCACTTTTGAAAGCGACTAAAAAGTACCAATTTTACAAAATTTAAAATTCATCCGCTACGTCACAATGTAGACAGTTTTCTATAAAAATAATATATATTTATATATGATTAAGGAATGACAGGGATAATAAATTATTATATTTTTTTCTTAATAACGTTTTAATACTTACATATATATATATATAATATATTGTTCATATCATCATGATGAATTTCAACACAAAATTTGATTTCAATCAATTCAATTTCACTAACGAATTTGACCAAATAATTTGAGCTATTTCATCTTCTAATTAAAATAACATTTAAGCTACTTTAACTTTTAAATAAATGACGTCATCAAAACAATAATGGGAGATCATTAAACTTTCGTAACGCCAGTAATACGTCTGAAACTAAAAAAAAAGAGATTCGTCGATAGGATCCGGGATGGTCCCCCTGGCACTGAGTTTGTCCTTGACGCTGGTCTCCGCATTTGGACTTCTCCTCAACGGATACATCCTATTTGTCATCATTCTCACAAAACAGGTAAGCATAATACAATCATCATATAAAATAAACCAAGTAAAGAATAAAATATAGTTGAAGACAGAGGTAGGCTGGAAGAGACTAGGATTAGGGCATTCAATCCCGAGCCCGTTTTATAATTCCGGGATTTCAGGATTATAAAACCATAAAATTGTACATCGTATTTCGGTTTCGTTCTGTTAAATTTCTCGAGACATAAAAATGTTTCTTCAAGCCTTGAGAATTCTTTGTAAGTACAGTATAATGTGATCTTTATTGATGTACAACTACAATTTTTGCTTGTTTAAACATGTCATAGTTGTGCACAAAATACTTTGACATTATTTACAATTCAAAGTTGTCTGCTCGATTTATAAATGAAAGCTTTATTGTTCTCTACAAACAATAGAATGTTTTTACAGCGAAAGTGAAAACTTTTCGGCTCAAATCGAGCGTGGTATTAAAAGCTCTGCATGGCGAAAAAAGCTTTATATATCGATAACAAAATACTAGTGTAAAAACAAAATATAAATCTTCATATTGTTCTATAACTTTTGCTGTGGGATATTTTATTATATTTACACTGAAATAAGTTCAATATTTTCTTTAAAAATTTTACAAAACCAGGTTTTGAAAAATTAAATTAAATACGCAATGTTATAACTTCATGTTTTTCTAAAACACCGTTAAAATCTGTACTTGTTCAAAATAATTAATAGATATTATTATTGTATTAGAGACTCTAATTGTAAATCCATGTCTGTCCAAATATGGAGCATATAGCCTCCTAATGGAGGTATATCAAAAGATTTTTTTCGAAAAGAATTGTTTGTTACTCATATTTTCAAAGAGATAGAAAGGATAAAGCTATGTCAAAACAAATGGTAAACTAATGTCACAAACATCCATGATAAAATGCTGTTTGTACTGGAGTTTGATCTGTCATGGAAGCCAACGACGTTAACCACTACACCACGGACAAAATGTTATAAGCCCACATAAACACAAAAAAAGTGTTACAGAATTTCTTCTTTCTTCTTCTTTGGTAATATTCGACCTCAATGTGGAACATATAGCCGCCACGTGGCACCTCCAAGTTTTCCTGTATCTCGTCAATTGCTTTGTTTCCTCCCATGACATGCCAGCAACTCTCAGTTCCATCGAATTCACCCTATGGATAGTACCCAACGCTTGTCAAAATCATAGATTTACAGATTGTCATTGTTTAAAACTATTTTGTAATATATTCGATGGTAATTTTGTGGAAGATATTTTTTAATATAAAGTTAAAGTAGATTAAGGTAGAAACTTTAATATAAGAATTACAGAACACGCAAGATGTCCAAAAGGCAATAATTTTTCAGAGTTTGTAAATCATTTGATAGAACATTATCAAGATTTTGATAAAAATAAAAAATGCTGAAATACTTCGTAAAGGATATAAATGAAAAGCTTGGAGTGTTTGGAAAGTAATTAAGTCAATAATAGAAATAAAACATTAGTAAATAAAATTTTAAATAAGATAGGTGAATCACCATTGTTGAATTTATTTAAAGTAGGTAATTAGTATTAAAATTTATTTTTTCTAGTAGGAAATAACAAACCCCAACATTTTCTTTGTAATTTATAAAATAAAAATCAGAATCAATTTTTAGTTTATTCATTAACCTTGTCATGTTTAATGGTGCTTCTCAAAGAAGCGAAACACGTGTCAATTTTTTTAACACAACAAGTGGAATAAAAACATTATCAAAATAAAATTTATATTTTTTCAATAAAATACATCAAATTTCTGATACATACTATATTTTAATAACAGTTTGGAGAAAATCATCATACACCTACTGCATATTGTTATTAACGAAAAATATGTTAAAATTAAATTATCTTCAATGGCAATACTGCACGTTATTGGGTAATTCGTCAACAGTTAAGAATTGTAAGTTTACACATTTTTTTTCAATTCAACTCAAACCATCACCACGACTGACTTAAGTATATCGATTTTAATTAAGTATTTCTTGTCAACCCTTTGGCAGCATTCCTCTCACGTGCAAAATTCTGGAAAATGTATTTAATATTTCCGCCACGTCTTGTCGGCGTGACATCTCATCAATAGCACACTTCTTCGTTTGATAAATATATATCTGACTTACCTAGTCGGTAAAGGATCTTCGTGAAATTATTCTTTGCGAAGAAGTTGCAACAAAGTGTTAACGAATACTTTGCGACAAACGAGTATCGAATGTCACAATCTCAGAGAGTTGACCGACCGCAAAATTTTGGATTAATCCAAACATCTTGCCGTAATTAATTAATGTCATTTTTTCAAGATATTTAAACATTAAACTGAGTATATTTTTTACAGAAGAAATTGTCTATTTTTTATTCGACTTCCACGTCATGAATATTCAAAATTGATTCTATTACAATAACAATCTAAAAAAGAAAAGTCTTTTTTCATAAATGTACTGCACTATATGTTTGTGCTTTTTAATTTCAATCAACAAAAAAAATCAAGTCGTTTAGGCACATATCAATAGATTTACAGTTTCAAATTCACTTGATATTTATTGAATTTCTAGCAACTTAAACATGCTTTGCTTTATATTTGGAAATAATAAAAAAACAACCCCATTTGCAATATTGGGTATTTTGTAAAGCTCTTTCACAGAAAATGCATCATTCGGCGATTATTTCGGTAGAGTGAACACAAGCGCACTTTATTTTCCAGTGAAAGAAAATTGAAAAATGCTGCAAAGAAAAGGTGAAAGTATAAAAGACACGGGTTTTTTTTTCAATCTAAATACTGAACTTTTTATTTAGCAACACTTACTGAATTACATCTTTGTTTCACTTTTAATGAAAACACGCTTAATATCACAAATATGAAAATAAATTTGTCTATTCGTGAAGTTTCAATTAACGATTTTTACCGATCATTTTTTTTCAGATTGAGTTGAATAGTTAATTGGATTCTTAAAAATCATTATCGTACATGTTTTTCGTTTTAAGAAGTAAAGAGTTTTAAGAAGTTCAGTTAGCTGATCAAATAACATAAATACAGCATATTTTACATAAACGATTTGAAATATCATTTCTTTCATTTTCAAGGTTGCAATCTAGTTTTCTATAATTTAGTCAGTGCTTTTTTCATGTGACGCGTTGAAACGGCGTTCTAGCACATTTTTTTATCGTCATGTTAATGCTTCTAATCGATATATATTTTGCTTCGAAAACTTTTGTTTTTTTAGAGAGAAAAAAAGACGATTGAAAATAATTTAGAAATCATTATTCCACAAAAAAATAATAATAGCAGCATTATCTAAATAAGCAATGGAAAATCAATTTTTTCAATGTGTTGAAAAGTGAAATAAATATCCAAGAACTAAATGGAAACAAAATGGGTCATATTCTTCATTTTAAAAACGTAAAGGTTCAGGTTATGTTCGAGGGCGTGGGTGTTTGTGAAATCGAAATTCTCTGCCACCCTTCTAATCCAAAAATCAACGGAGCAAAGTGAGAGTGATTAGTTAACCACTAATCATGTCCTAGCCCTATTTTTCTATCCTTACTGTTAAAAGTTAAGTTAAAAAAGTAATTTTCGTAAAATAAAGTTATTTTGAGATACCTCGATTACGAACACGTTGAAAACGGAGATGGATTGGAAAAATAACTTTTAGTACAAATCTTGAGAAGAAGGGAGTTCTGGAACATTTTTTTTCAAAAGCACTGAATATATAATAAATACTATGATTATATTACTTAGGTAACAATTTACAATTATTCAAAACATCTGAAACATTAAATTATTCTGCATATAAACTAAACACGAAAAATCATGAAAGTTTAACCTGGCACGCCATTTTTCGCAAACATCATTATTTTGTTTCAGTCAATTTGAATTATCTTAATTCATTTATTTTGTTTTTTTTTTATTCGTGATCAAAAATTGTGCGCACTGTTTTTTTTTATTATTATAATATCTTCGAAAATAAATACGCAGTAGAAAATTAATAAGCTGTTTCGATTTAAAGTTTTTTTTCCAAAAATAAAATAATATAACAAATTTAAAGTGGAATTAACAATAATTTTGTTATCAAATGGTTTCTTTGATGGTGAACCACAAATTTTATTTGATACACTACCATTTCTTTTTTTTTGACATTTGAATATTTTATATAACACTAGCCGGTTCCCGGCAAGCGTTGCAATGGCACTCAAAGAAAGAAAGTGTTTGTGTTTTAATTGTGTTTATTGAAATGCATGTTTTATTTTTCTGCCTGATTGACGTTTGTTGCCGATTGTCTATGGTACAACACACACTTCACCTACTGTAAGTTAATTGTACTATAACCTTCGCGCAAGTGCAAGCATATATTGTCAAAATGAACTTAATGGCAGACATACAAACATTGATTTTTATATACTATATTATTACTATGTCTATAACCTTCGTGGAAGTGCAAGCAAAAACTTTATCAAAGTTTTATTGCAATCGGATGAGCGGCGTGGCAACGCATAAAGTACGAACAAACAAACATTCATTTTTATAAATTAGATTAGATTATAATTAAATATTTTTGATGAATTCGTCGATTCGGAAATTTTAATATATGTAAATACGGAAAATTATTGATCAACAATAATGCCATATGTAGAACTAAATTCAATGCATTTTTTAACGTAAATGAGTTTTTAACAATACTTCTTTTGTTGTAAGTTTTTTTATGAACGACTATAACAAACAAACGTAAAGCTTGGTTAAGGTGTTTAAATAGGCAATCGACTATAACATTATACCAATATTTTTACACATAAAAATATAATAGTCTTTCAATACAATCGTAAAAGAAATTATTAAATAAGTCTCTTTTTTGGCTTTAAAATACAAAGAATTTCCCACAAAAGGTTAAGAATCCATAAAAAACGATGTATATAAATTTATTTACTTATTATATTGAAAACTCGCATTAAAATAATAATTCTACCAGCCATAATATTTTTTATTACACCATGTAATATTTGTTTACGTTCATATTTATATTTTGTATACAGTCAGTTTCTAAAGAAATATTGTTTAATATTTTCTGATGTTTTCCGAGTATCAGGTGGTTACAAAAAATCTAAATCATTGAATAGACGAAAATATGCTTTTTACGCTATTTTAATTTAAGCGCATTCTATTCACTAGAAATTGATATCAATCGACAAAAACGAACATTCTTTCGAAACAAGACAGTACTAGTCAAAGGGTCCAATAGCTCAGTTTAACTTACCAAGACTTCTCTGTATTTTGATTTTTGATCAAGTGAATTATTATAAAACTGTTAGTATAAACTTATGTTATGCCAATAAAGTGAAACATCTATAATAATAAAGTGTTTTAATTAAATCCATAACACTGGTTCTCAGAATGTTCTAAATTCGTGACCTACATCAAAGTGTTTTTCGTAAATTGTTTTTTTTTATCTTTATCATCTCCTAATACATAGAATATAGCCTCGTAATGGTTATCTTGATCTATTTGTTATTTAGTTTTCTAAGCCTCTTTTTCAAAGAGATAATGGATAGAAGGATATGGCTAGAACAGATCTAGTAACTAACTAATCGCTCTCTCTACGCCCCATTAATTTTAGGATTGAAAGAGTGTGTAGGGATTTTGTAAGCAACATAAACATCCATACTTTAGAACAGAAACATATAATATAAATCAATTAAAAAGTGTTGTTCGTACACGGACTTGAACACTTGAATTCCGTCACGGAAGCTTACAACGTTAGCACTATGTCATCGACACAACATTTAACTAGTCTACAAATTAGCAAAAAAAAAACGCATATTTTGTTCTGCATCATTGAGTCGATAAATATGATATAATGATCAAACAAGGTTTGCAATTACCTTACGGTTTTTAAAATCAGTTATTCGTTTCATTATTTCGAAAAGGTCTTGTCGAAATTGATCAAAAACATTTATTTATTGTTGTCGTTTACACTATAATGTGTTTATGCAATTATGTTTATATTTATGACGACGTTAAGCAAAGTTTAAGTCACTTAAAGCATCTCTCTTTGGAGACTTTTGAAATAAAGATTTGAATTAAAGCACTCACTATCAAACAAGTCATGTTTTTGCTGACTTAAAGTTTTATTATTAACGGAAGGTATTTTTAAGACAAACAATTTGATTTATGTTTCAGTTTCAAAACGTACTTAAAGTGTATCAAAATCAACTTCAAATAATGATTTAACGATGAAAATTTGCCAAGTCAAATGCATATTTTTATCATACTAACCAAATCATTGAGAACCAATCAGATTGTGGCATTTGAATCAGCTGACTAAATTTTATTCAGTTTTATTTTACGTTTTTGACGTTTAGTGTCTGGGCTTTTTGTAGCAATTAAAGTTGAATGACATTAAAATTTCGTTAAAAATAAGCCAAACCGGCTCGCGTGAAAAATAAAAGGAAACTGTTAAATACTAGACTACTCAATTTTTTCATTGTATAATTAATCAATTGCTCTTTTTTTTATCGTCTTCAGAGTTGTGAGTAAAAATATGTGAAAAAACCATAAATGCCCATGCAATTTGAACCTAAATCTTTAGATAAATAGCCAATCAATTAGCAAAATTTTCCAATCAGAAATTTGTGCTTCTATTAATGCGTAGTTTAGCTACGGAATCTCTATTAGCTGATTTTAAATTAATCGAAATATCACACGAAAAAAAACGGTAACGGCTTATCTAAAAAGTGTGCAATTATTATGCAAAACTACAACATTTACTCCTTGTTATTTTTCTCAATTACGCTATTTTCATCTTTATATATAGATGCTTTTTTGTAAGACAAATTTAGCGAAAACCCTGTAGTTATTTCAACTGCCTAGTTGTACATAGTCGGAACATTTCAAGAAGCTTCAAATTTCCCAGGTGGTTTTCTCATACAATACATCCATTTATATTAATAAGGTATTCATAAAATACACGACGAATTTCGAATAGCGCGCGAAATTGGTTCATTTCATCATTTATACGTGCCGAATGAATTAAGAAACTGAAATTAGCGGATTTTACCTTTTGTATATATTACACAGTTATGGTATTTAATTTGTATTTAAGTGAAAAATTTGTATTTAAAAAGTTTTACTTAGGAGCTCGAATAGCTGTGTTTATTAATATCAGCTTTTTTTACCAAAAGCTGTTTCACTTTGAAAGCGTCTTTTGTTCATTTGGTTATTTCATTTATTTTTCGAAGAAAAAAATCACATAGTAATGAGTAAATCACTTAAATAAAAAGAACGGTACCGTCTAAAAAGTCGCGTAAAAAGAGGACTGGGTGTAGTCAAAAATGATTGCCAATTGCGATTTCTTTCCGACTTTCAAATCCTTTTATTATTTTCTATTATTTGTCCAAAGAAAATTACTTTTGTGACCTTTTAATGCGAATTTTACTTACTGACATGTCTGCTTCCAATGGGATGGCTATAGACTCCTCGAAGAGCTTATGTCAAAAGAAGTTGCCCTGCGAGAGTTTATAATACTCAGACTTTTATAAGAGTGTTGTATTTAACAACGTAATTTGATTAATATCAGTTACTTAGTTTTTGTAGTATATAGATGGAAAAAAATACTATTGGTTTGTGGATAGTAGGGCTTATACAAAAACCGACTTTTGAAAAAACCTGCTTTCGAATGTCAATATTGTTCGAAAACCGGTTTTATCCGGTTTTTAAACAATATCCAGATGGGTATCAAACAAAAGGGAGCCGGTAAATTGCTCGAATGGAAATTGCTCGAATTACAAATTATTCGAATTGCTTGGTTATTTAAACGATTTTTCACGACTTTTTCTACGAATTTCATTTTTATCTTGTGCGACACTTGTTTAGAGAGTGAAATATAAAAATAATTTTCGTAAGTATTTATTTTAACCGTGTTCGCTCCAAATGCGGAACATATGATCTTTTAATGGAGTTTATCTCAACAGAAGTGTTTCTACGAGAACTGCTTATTAATCAGTTACTCAAACTGTTTCTATATATTTCCAGAACACATAGAAGACTAGGGCTAAGACAGAACAAACGGAAACAAATTGATTATCTTGTTATTCGAGCAATTTAACGGGAACCCAAACAAAGATATTTTTATTTGAATTTCAGACAATAAGGTCAAAATAACACTGTTTTTAATTGTAGATTTTTTTTATTAAGCTGGTAGCTAATTTGGCTTAAAAACTAGTTACGGCATGGGCGTATAGCCGGAAGTTAGAATATATAACAAGATATATTGTGTATCTCTTCTGAACCAGTATACATATATAGCCAGCTTAATTTCGATTAAACATAGTTCTGAAGAGATAGTACATAGTTCATTGTTCATTGTTCTGAAATAAATAAAGATATACATATATAACTAAATACAGTGTTATTTTGACTTAATAAAAATGAATTTCTGTAAATAAATTCTAATTCAATCAGTAAAATTCAGATTCAGATCAGACATTGTCGTTTGTGATGTTTTTTCTCCTTATGTTGATCTCGAATAACTTAAAAATTATCATCAGCGAGCTTAAAGTAGCTTGAAATTTTGGAAAATAGCATCGCCAATTTTCAGTTGCACCGTTGAATGTACACTTTTTAATTATAATATAAAATTACATAATATACCTTATATATGACCTGTTTTCCAGAATCAGTCCAGAGTCACATTATTTTATTTTACCCAAACATTCAAAACCTATAAATCGTTACATATCATATATTTAGTGCTTTATTTTGAAAACAATAGGTACCGGAACTCAATTCTTGTCAATCCTTTTTCTATTTCATGTCCGTTCTCAATGTGGAAAATATGGCTTCCCAATTGAGGTATCTCAACCAAGTTTTTTACGAGAACTGCTTGTTAGTCAATTGCTTCGCCTCCTTTTTTTAAAGAGTAAGGATCTAAAGATAGGACTGGTAGAGGACTAGTGGTTAACTAATCGTTTTCGCTTTGCCCTGTTAATTTTAGGATTGGAAGAGTGGGAGAGATCGATTTCACAAAAAAAAACGCCTTCGAATAGAAGTATTCGATATTTTAGATGTAATCTTAGTTGTGATAATTATTTTTTTACTTTTTTTGATAATATTGATTTGAAATATATAAAAATGGTCAGAAAATGTGCCGAAACGCCGTTTCACCGCGTTACATGGGAAAAAAGCACTGTATATTTTTATTATTAAAAAACTGTAATTGACTATTTTAGGGCTATGCGTAAAATTCTATCGCACAGTCAAAACTGCAGAGTCTCACTTATTCATTAAATATACTATCAATATTTAACGAAATGCAATCGAGCTTCATCGTTTTTTCTGCGTTGGGAGTTAGGAAGGGAGAAAAAAGTTTCAATTAAGTGACTACCACAGCATTCCTGATTATTTAACAAACCATAAACCTCGTCGGCTTACATTAAGTCTTGATTATATATAGCTCAGCGGTTCTTAAACGTGTAGGGTTGGAAAACACTTCGTAATCCTAACATTCAATTCACGTAAACCTTGTCTGAATTTACTTTTAGTTTCCTTTGTTGTTAGAACTGTCAGATAAGATAGACCGCAACGGCGAAAGGATAGGAAATGTAGCTTTTTCTTTAGATGACCATTGTAGGCCGGTCACACATAGTAATACCGGTATAGTCGAAAGCGAGATTCCGTTATCCGTGGAGTTTATTTTAAAACACATTGGTTACGGGTGACTCGTATACGAGTCTTTTCGCTAGTCTGACTGACGCGTTGAAATATATACATCAAATGCGACAAATGTTTTGGATTTAGATGCATCATTTAAAAAATAAAATATTAAAACATATGCACAAATATTTTTTTATTCGGTGATTTCGGCGTTAGCAGACAGTTAAAATATAACTTTAAAAAATGGGCCACCAAAATATAAGCAATTGTAGGTTAAAAATAAACTTTTATGTTTTCTATTTTTGTTTTGAAATAAAATAAACATTTGGCTTGTTATTTATTACGTTTTCGATGAAATTTATAATTCTATCTCAAATAACCGATTTTCCATATTAAAAAATACAAAAGTTGAGTATCACTAATAAAAGCAGGCTAAAATATATAAAGTATTATGCAGTGTTGTACAACTGGTGTCCAAACCATTTTTTAAAATGTCAAATAGTTTTAAAGTTATACCCTTTTTTCGAAAGTCCCTAAGTTTTTGCAAACTTTCGCAAAAACACCCCGATACGAATGAGTTAATTAATTAATACTGAAATATCGGTTTCGAAAGTACAAAAATACCGGTATTTTCGTATTGAAAATTAATCGAAATCAAAACCATTACATATTTAAATAAAATTGTTCGAGATGAATTACAGCAATTTAAATCTGCCAAGAATTGTATCAATATTGTCAGGTTCCTGAATTAATGAGCCTTTTGAAAGACCAACTGGGATGATATAATAAAACAATATTTATAAATTACTACATTGCTAAAATTTTGTACATATAAAATTCCACTATTTTTGCTGAGGGATACCCAATTGGCTCAAATTATTTTGTTAGCTTCAGTACCAAGTAGTAAAGTTATTTGCTAAAACCACAAACTGATCGTTCTCTTTATTCAAAAATAATATAGCCATGAGATTAAAAATCACTTCATTACAATTATCAAATTAAATCTGTGTTAAACACACAAATCATCCTCTTTGTGTTTGCAGATTTTTTTTTATAAAATCAACTACATTCAATTTCACAGAAACAATTTTTTTGCGCGTACTTAAAAAAAAATTCCTCTCGATAACCTTTTGAATATTTACAGATTCTGTCGACATGAATTTTATCAGAATCTCTAAGATTATCTAGAACACTTTAAAAAGCACTGATATCGCTAGACTATCAAGATAAACTAGATTAAAAGAAGATGTGAACAGAAAAACTCTGATCAAAAAACCATTAACAAAATACCCTATTGGAAGACTCTTTGCTAAAATATGTATAGGTTTGTTAAAAAAACACTTCTTTTTGACCTTTTCTTTCAATTCGTATTTTGTAAAATGTGTTTTGTGAATAAGTAACTGGTATAGATTCTTTTGTTTTTTAGCAACAATTAACTATTCATTATTCTATATTAGTTGAATATGGACTTCTCGTGTATTTTTTCAAACTAGTCATTTTATCGAAAGCTTTTTTTCTTGTTAACCTTATCCTCTTCCAACTTGGAGAATATGGCCACCAGAGAGTGTTTCTAAAACTGTATATGTTTTCTTTATTACTATGTATGGTCATATGTGGTCTTTTAAGGCAACAGAGTGTTTCTGGTTATAGAGAAACAGGCGGGATTCAGGCCACCCATGCCGAATGCATCATCGTTTTACTGAATGTTTAGTTTATAGAATGGTTTTCCTTCTTTACATATGGGCTCATTAGAGGTAAAGTGAGCCAACTAGTAAAATGGTAAAACTTTTTACTTGTCTTTACATTGTGCTTTGGTGTATTGCATATTTTTATTTTACTTAGATAACACTATTACAATATTTATTAACTGAGATTACTTCACTTTTATGATACTTTAAGACGTGTAGAATATTACAACGCATTCAACTTATTTTTTTTCTAAAATACCATTTGGCTCACTTCACCTCTAATGGGCCTATATAATATAGTTTTCTCATAAAAAATAACCTATGTAAATAAAACTTAAGGCATTCATAAATTGTTCTAAAAAAACATATTGTCTTATGTTAAGGCTATAAAAAGTTGCGGCAAGGATATAATTAGTAGTTGGCTTATCGAGGGGTGATTTTCAGTCATTACAGACATCGGTGTAATAGAATACAAATTTATAAATCAATTGAAAAAGTCAATTTATGAAACTGTCCGTTCAAGGATTTGAACCCGTGAGCTCTGTAATCAAATCCAACGACGTTGATCAATGGTAGTTTACTTAAATGCTACAATTTTAAGATTCTATTGAATTACAAAATAAGAGAAAACTAGTATGCTCTACTCTATAATTGCTTTTATTAGGAATAGATAATTTTTACGTAGAGAGTGAAAATTATATTAATAACATGATAATGATGATGATGATATTGGCGACATTATTAAATCAAAAAATGAAGCAGTGTTTCCGATAACCTTTTGATATCCTATTATAGAAGAAGAAAAAAAAGTTCCCAACGACTCTTCTGTTATCATTTCCAGTAGTCATGTTATCTCAACTCTGATATGATCAATTACAAACTTTTGTACGTTTTCTTCTTTGTTGAATGTTTTTCTTTTACTCAGGCTGCGTGGAATACTTTTCTGCCTAAAACAAATGTTCATTTAAAACCCATTAAGTCTCAAGAATGGAGAGAGTTTTTCTTCTCATAATAAAAAGTCGTCTCATTGTTTTCTTTCTTCCTGTAGGATATATTCTTTGTATGCGAAGAGCATATTTTACTTATTTTATAAGGTAGTAATATCAATTTTGAAACAAATCTTATGGAGAGATGCATCTTTATTATTTTCTATAGATTAGACGGTCACTTTGTTGAAGTTAATTTTGTATATAAAATTAAATTTGATAACTATATTACTCCACTTGTGCTAAAAACAGGGTGGATTGAAGTCGTGAAAAAAGAGTGGCTCAATTTTTTTTGAAAAATACATTTAATGATGTGTATTCAAACAAAATAGTCAAAAGTTTTTATATTGCATGTTTGGATGACTAAAAATGATCTATATATATAAGTTAAAATGAAATTAATTAACAATTTCCTCGGAATCAGAGTCGTCTTTTTTTACACGACTCCAAAGTCCTGGTTAAAACATGTGACACGTGCTTTGACTCTTTTAAAACATCATTAGATAAAGCTCGAGTGTAAACCTTGCTATTTTTTTATCTGATGGTGCTTTTTAAAGAGGTGAAGCACGTGTGATAGTCAATAACAAAACAAGCGATTATTAAATTTCTTTATATATAATATATAAACATATATTTCTATCGTAGCAAATGTTAACAACAGCGCATTGTATTCCGAAGGACAATAAAATAACGAAGAACAAGAAACACTACACTCATAGTTAATAAATGTAATGTATTTAATAATAAATAACAGTTTAATTTATCCTAATTTATATTGAAAAATCTCATATTTATAGGTCTTCAAAACACTAAAGTCGTATTTAATAAGTGCTATATGAAATAGGATGTTAGAGTGAATAACAAGATGTATTTTGTATCTTTTCGAAGCCAGTATATATAGATGAAAAAAATGTATGCTTAAACATACTTCTGACGTTGGCGAAATCCGAAATAACTAAAAACTGTAGAACTAAATACGTTGCTATTTTCACCCTATTAAAATATTTCAATTAATTTCAAACAATTTTACAAAAATATTTAACGATATCTACATAATACATAATCTAATGTCGATTTTAGTATATGTATATTCAATACTAAAATACGAGTATATTTGCATTTTCAAGCCTGGTATTGAAAACATATTATGGAAGCTGGGATTCAGTTTTTGGTAATACCAGTATTGCAATATTTATACTTAAGACACTCAAAATAAAAATCTAATGGTCTCGTAGCGGAATGAAGAAGGTTGTTGGATTTTTGTCGTACTCGATTGTACAATAATTAAGACTTCCAATCACCGAATTTGAACAAACATTGCTCACGTTCTACCAATCTGAAAAACAATACACATTGTATTGTAGAGTTTTTAATACTATTCGGTTCTTGACTCTATATTTATTCATTCACCCCATAAAAAAGAGAGCCTACAAACATTTTTCGTAAACTTTTGTAGAGATGTTCCTTTTATATTTGCTTTATTATCAATATACATTTAAAAAAACTTTCTTTGCACAAAATTCTTATATTTAAATTTAAAATTTTAACAGACAAACATAAACAAAGAAATGAAAACAATACATAAGATATTCATTGTAAATTTTTTTGACAGGCGCAAAGAGCAGAGTGAATAAGAAGTAGAGAAACTCATTATTAACAAATTTTTCATTAATTTGAGTGCTATTTTTCGTAGCTATTTAGCATTATAAACTTAATTTTAATTAAATTTCTGACTGTAAACAACTGCAAAAGTAAAATAATTTAGTTTTTTGTGTTTGAAATCAAATTCCTGTAGACTTCTGATTTTCAGAAAATCTTTAAAATCATTGTATTTCATTTAAATTCTGCTTTAGAACAAAACAGCCGCTACGGTACTACGAAACTACACGCTACGATATTGACAGCTACGCCAATTCAACTTCGTAGCATCACCATTAGTGACAGCGTAGGGAGCTCCACGAAAGTCGAAGCATTTTTTTTAAATCTCTTGGACTATTTTATCGTGATTTTATGATACAATAATTTTCTTTTAGTAATTTAAAAAATATAATTATTTCATTAATACATTATCGATTGCAATTCCAAGAATTTATATATAAAATAAATTCAGTAATTATTATCAATAGTGAGTACGATAAATCACCAGTGCTGGGAAATATTTGGCCTTATAGATCACCAAATTTGGCATGTGGACAAATTATTTTTTTTTTGCTTTCATTAATTCACAAAATAATTCACGTGAACTTTTCAGGAAATTGTACTGAGATATCCTAAATGTGCTAGTTGATAAAAGATAAGTTGTCTTCCAACACGAAAAGTTTTCAATAATCGATTGGCTTTCAATTCAAAGCGATATTTTGATAGTGTTAGGGTGTGAATTCTTAAGTTACTTACTCAAGTTGTTAATACCCTTACGTAAGGGTGCCTTTCAACATGGGCTTTAATGATTAAATAGGGATAATCCAATACGCTTTAATAATTATATCGTCTTCCAAGAGTGCAAAGACCATTACTCCTAAAAAGCCAATAATACAATTTAAATGAGGCTTTGGTGAACTTTTGACCTGCGAACTTAAAGTATGTTTTGTAATGGGCCGCAAATAAATACGTCAAATGATTATTATTTAGGACATTTATCACTTGTTTAGGCTTAAATTAACCTTGTTTTTCTTGCTTAACTTTTTTTATAAATATCACTGTTTTATTGTATTTCTTATCAGTTGACAATGCTCACCATGAGCGAAACCGGTCCTGATCCAATAAATTTTATGTGAGAAAAAAGTACTAAAAATGTTTTATTATTTTTACATTATCTTTCAAAAAAATCGGTTACATTTATTTACTCATCAACGTTAATTGACAGCTGGTACTACGGTATGGGAAAAAAACAGTCGAAATGCAATGAGTCCTTGATTCAGCTGGTTCAAGAAATTATATACATGCAGCATGGATGTACATAATGTCTTGAGTTCTTCCCTCCTACATATCTTATCCTAAAATAACAGGGCGTAGCGAGAGTAATTATCTAACCCAAAGGTGGGGAACCTTTTCTTCTCTAAAGGCCGCATTCATTTCTCTGATTCGACATCAGGCCGCAGTAAACACCGAAAAATTTGAAATCCTCAATTCGCTATACTTTTTCCCCAGACATATCCAAATCTCGTGTTTACAGAATTGGCCAGAAGGCCGCACCAGGGTGGCCAAAAGGTCGCGGGTTCCCCACCTCTGATCTAACCACTTGTCCTGTCTTAGCGATATCCTTCTATTCCTAATTTGGAAAAAAGAGGTTGAGCAGTTGAGTAATATGCATTTATAATTAGACATTTATAACTCCATTAGGAGTCTATATTCTTCAAATTGAGACTAGATTTGGTAAAAATAAAAGTTTACAGATTACAAACTCAGCTTTAATCATAAAAATATAAACTGCTTTATATTTTTGCATATGGCATAATATGTATTGTACTATGTGTATTTAAGCTTCTTAAGATCGTTGCTAATACAGTCGTAAAGATTGAAATATGATACCTCATTGATCTGTCAGTAGCAGGCGGAAATGCAAAAGCTCTGTCCGATTTCAAGATGTAAGGACAATGATAGCATTGTGAATTGTGATAAAGCTTCAAACGTTTCATAACGTTCGTCTTTGAGTCGTTCTCATATAAATGAGTATACACTCAAATCTCTTTTACACGCTTTATAAGTCCCACAAAAAACCGTGTAAAAAAGTTAAAGATTTCATTAAAAAAATTGAAGATTTTTAAAATAAAATAAAAACTTAATTTATTATTGATGTATTTAATTTTTCTAATGTTTGATATTTTTTTTCAAAAATAAATAGCGCGTTGTGGTTGAGATGCGATTTTTCAATGAAAAAAAATAGGAGGTGTCTGCTTAAGCACGCCACTGGCTCCCTGTTTATTTTTTATAAAAAAAAATTATCGCAATATGATAATAAGGAATGCTATTTCTCACTGGTATGATTAGAAATCCTTATTAATCTCGATTCTATCAAATAAAAGATTTTTCGTAGATAATCAATTTAATATATTCTTTTGATTATAGGTGTCTCTCTAGACCGTGACTCTTACTGTTAATATAATATTAACTGTTTTTGTAATGAAATATATTTTTTGTTCAATAATGTTTTGTTCAGATTTTTATTTCATTCAGAATCAACTATTAATGACGTTAAATTTATTCTTAAAGGCCTTTTCACTGCTTTAAAATCGAATGCTATTCACGATGTCGATTTAAAATTGTAGGAAGTCCATTAAGTCAAAATGTCGTTGCTGCTATAAGAATGGCCATTATTATTCCATCTAAATAAGGGTCACGTATTGAACCTTTGGATATCCATAATAAAGTATCGTGTTTTATTTTAGGCACTTCGTTGTTTTACTATGAAAGGCGCATCGATTGTTTCAATGGAAGCAATATTTTTCGAAAGCATCTTGCAAAACTCTTCCAGGTTTTCATATAGAAATTCAATTATTTTAAAATTAAATAAGTACATCAGCTGTTTTATATTTCTTTAAATTTTGTCTACTTTAACCACTTACGTGCCAGCGTGAAATATTTGATCTTGCCCTCCACACCAACGGTTATAGAACTATTTGAAATTACAGAAAACATGATTTGACTTACAAAATTCGCTGTCTCAACACATACAAAACGTTAATTTAAGTCAATATTATGTACACCTAATGAAAACTCGTCATTTATCTCGTCATCGACTATTGTCCATAATATCGTGCCACAATTGCTTGAGATTATTGTCGAAAAAGTGGGTGGTTAAAAGATTCCAGAATTTTTGTCAGCTTGAAGTAACAAATTTACAAATCCCACAACTATTCAGAAGTCAGAGAATCCCAAAATACCGGGATTAGTATTAAGACGATCTTGAGATTACGGGATCACAAAACTTGTCGGGATCTCGGGACTGGAGACCCCAGTTGGGAGGTATTTTAAATATCACCGACATAAAAGTTTTCGATAAATAAATTTGTGGAAGTTCATTTTAATATAAAATAAAAATAACTTAGATTATTCCACTGGTGGAATGAAATAAAATTTATAAAACGTTGCGTACAGAGACTACAGCTCGAGGATACCGCTACCAAAGACAACTATGTCGACCACTTGGCAACTGCCAATTATATTTGGTTACAGTTAAAGTTAGGTTAAAATTATTTCAATTTGATTCAACAATGATAACTGTGAATTTTTATAATTAAGTTTTTATAAGTTTATAAGTTAAAAATTTAATTTTTAAAAAAAGTGAAGGGTCGTATGCAAAGTTATTAAATTTTAATTTGTATTCCAACGAATTCTCTTTTGAATTCGTCCTTGCTACACAACCAATTTATCCCCAAAGTAAATAATGAAAATAAATTCTAATTTATAGACTAACCATTATTTATTACTGGGGAACATGTTAAAGACTTGTAAAGTATTGCTTATGTGAGGTGAATCTATAATTTCACGTTTACCTTGACGGCTGAAAGAAAGGTCGCCTTAGTGCCAGCGACATCTGTTGCGCATAGCTGGTAGCGCAATTATTATTTTCCACCATGACCATTGCGTCAAAAATCACAATTTCCAAAACTACTTTTTTTTCAACGAACATATATATTTAATATTTTGTAGTCAAAGTTTTGGTCATAAAAGATTAGTAGCTAATATTTTCGGCAGAAGCTTTGTAAAAAATATTTTTCAATTTTTTAGTTTAATTTTATATCTTTGTTATTCCAATTGATGTGTTACAAATTGTGACACGTGTTTCCTCTCGTTTTCTAAAAATAATACAACGTGTAAACACAACCTTTTACAACATGAAAACGACTCTTTTTGATTTACTTCGTTATGTTTTGTATGTATGTAAGTATGTACAGTTATCTTCCTTATAGCGTTCTCTTCAATATAAAAGTTTCCTACAGCGAATACAACAGTCTTTCTATATAGTGTAGATTTCTAAAAAACGCTAGATTTTAAAGGTCAAATTAGAATATTCATAATTATATTCAACTATAAATACATATTTTTTATACGTGCATTGAAAAAATATATCAGTAGCAGTGATGTAGTGGTAAATAAATAGGTACCAGGTCGGTCATTAATTTCTTCCCTATTTTTCTTTTTGTTTTTTTTATTATCCGTCCGAAGTTAAGAAACCACAAGTTGTAACAATTAAATCAATAAAAATCGCGCATTTAAAAAAAATCATTTCTTGTACGATGCATTTTTTTGATAAAAATACAAAAACTTTCAAATAAACCAAAAAAAAACAAAAAGGTAGCAGGGCGTTGCCCTGGCTCATTTTCAGGTGCCAGGTCGCCAACCTGGTCCCACTACACCACTGGACTCGGTAGTTATTAGTCACTTGACTTCACCAAACGTATTCTGTGACAAGCGAAGCAAAAAGGTTATCGTGTCAGGAAAAGTGTGTGATTATATGTATGCCTAGTCCCTTATAACGTAGTATTCCTATAGGTAGCCCCAATCACTACACTATAGAGAGTTTCAGTGACAGATTAAGCAAACGAGAGGCCCCAGGCGCAATAAAATTTGTATGCCCTGTTTTCGGATAACACAAAAACATTAAAAAATTTCATGTAAATAATAAAAATAAATTAAAATCTAAAAAAAAAATATGCGTTATATAATATATGGTATTTTTGAGGCCTCAAAAAATGGAAGCTCCAAGCGCGTCTTATTTGCTTATATGATAATCCGCCACTGGAGGGGTTGACTGTATATATGTATGCGCATTAGAGGTCTGCACGGGCCAAAATTTTACAAAATTACCCGGTCCGAGCCCGAAAAACTCAGACCCGACCCGGCCCGGGCCCGAGTCTAATACCACACTTGTTACCCGACCCCGACCTGAAGCCCGAAACTCTTTTCGAATACTTTTTCCCCAGATTATCTCCGAAAGTCTTTTTTTTTAGCTCACCGAGGAATTTGAAATCCTCAATTTGGTATACTTTTTTCCCGGATTGTCTCCGAAAGTCCAATTCTAAAGCCCGGCCCGGCCCAAGCCCGAATCTCAATTGCGCTTACCCGTCCGAGCCCGGCCCACGGGCCGGGTCGGGTAGATGCCCGCGGGCCAGGCCCGGGCCCGTGCAGATCTCTAATGCGCATATATTTGTATGAAATGTTATATGTGATATTATTTGTATATAATGTCCACGTGAACTGGCTTCACTGAGAATTTCCCACCTCTGTAACGATCACGCCCTTCTATCAACAGTAAAGGAAAGGTAATGCAAATGACCAAAATATCAGTGATGAAGGAGACTCGAATAAATATGCCGCTAAGTCACCTTTGGATTTAAAAATCCGTTAATTGGATAAAAGGCCTTAAATTTGTAAAGTATTGTATGCAATTAGACGAAACGCACATTATTGAATGGGAATTTTCCAGCTGGAAAATGTTTCCATTTCTTCCACTGACATTAAAATAGAATAAGGGCTAAACTACTTAGATCAGCTTAATTTTTTTAATTACTCTAAGATAGTCGTCAGTAATTAAATACAAATTTTACGAGGTCCTTATAATTATCCTTCTTCGATTACAACGCCTTGACACTTGACCCAATAAAGACCAGGTCAGTGTCAGCAATAAGTCTTGACCTTTATTTGACATCTTCGGAAAAATCCGCAGCGGCAGACGAGGGAGGCGTAAGTCACAGAAACGTGACCATACTGTCAATAGGACCTGTGTTATCGCAAATTGGCATAATCGCAATTTCGACGCGATACTGTGCAGTACAAAAAGATGTCAAGCCACGTTCTTCAACCACTCTTCCAGTAACACTTCCATATTACATTGCTTTATCTAAACGTCTTATAAATTTTAAAATGGAGAATTTTGATAGAGTAACGGGAGAACAAAAACTTAAAGTATAAAGTTTACGAATGCAAATTTGATGCATTCATAAACTTTTCTCTCTTTCCTAAATGCCAAACATCGATATTTATTTAATTAATTAACATTGCACAAGGTTGAAAAATTATAAATTTAAAACATTTACAATGAAGAGAAAAAAAAATAGTACAATTTAATATTAAAAGCAGTAGAAAAAAATAGCTAGGAAGTCAATTGAGTGAGCTCCGACGAACTCTACTTTAATACATAATCAAATTTTATGCGACATCATTTAGTTGAATCATGTTTGTTTGAAAATGGGGAATTTTGGTAGAGTAACGGAACAACAAAAACATAGTTTAAAATTTAGGAATGTAAAGTTGATGCATTCATAAACTTTTTCTCTCTCCTGAATGCCAAACAACAATATCAAATCGTATGCGAAATTATATATTATATTTGAACCATGTTTGTTCCCTATCCAGAGTATAGTATATTCTCTTAATGAAGCTTATCACAATTTAAGTTTTTCTACCAGAACTGCTTGTTATTAATTGTTAGTTCCCCAACCTTTTTTTTAGAATTTTTGGATAGAAGGATATGATACAGTACCAAGTCCTTCCGTTGTCATCGATAGAAAAGGAATGCAAATAACAAAAACATCAGCGACGAAGGAAACTCAAAAAGAAGTAGAACTTAAAGCTCCATTAATTTGGTATAAAAAAACTATTATTGTGTAATACTAGTCGCTGGCTTCGGCTACGGAGGTCAAGGGTTTGAATCAATCGAAGGTATAGAACCAGCCTGTCAATGGGGATGCCACTAGGGAGAGCTTTAACGGTGTTCAACAATATTGCTTCGGATGTCGATATATTCCACATAGACGTGGGTGAGTTCCGACGAATACTATTTTTTATGTATTAAAGTAGAGTTCGTCGTAGCTTACTCAGTTGACATTTTTTTTCTACTGATTTTAATATTAAATTGTACTATTTTTTTTCTCCATTGTAAAAGTTTTAAATTTATAATTTGTCAACCTTGTGAAATGTTAATTAAATAAATAAATAAATCCCAGTACGGACAGTTTTATAAATTGATTTTTCAATCGATTTATGAATTTCTGTCCGAAGGTATGGATGTATGTGATGTCTTGAATTCCCCCCTCCCACCCATCCTATCCTATGAACGGGGCGTATCGAGAGCGATTAGCTAACCACTAGTCCAGTCCTAGCCCTATCCTTATATCCCTACTCTCTTTGGAAAAAGAGAGGTTGAGCAACTGAGTAACAAGAGGTTCTCGTAAAAATACTTCTGTTGAGATAAACTCCATTAGGAGTCCATATTCTCTACATTAGGGGCGGACATGGTAAAAAAAAATACTCGTAATGATTTTTGATAGTAAAAATATGAATATTGCACGATGTATTTTATTTTTCATATCAGACTAAAGTTTATTAATTGCGACATTATTATCTGAAAAGGTTCCCTGCTCTTAGAATATACAAACTATTTCTCCATTGCATCATTTTTGACTTTACCAAATTAACATCACATAAATTCGATCATGTAGTACCTGGCTTAATAAAAATAATTAACGCAAAGCAAAACCAGGACTCCGACTTTAGTTTAATACACACCTTTCTTGGACATGTATCATGCAGTGGCGCCACTTTTGACCCTAAATACGGGCTCAAAGTATTATTTTTTTTCGAGTATGACTCCAGTTAAAACAGTTACGACTCCAGAGTCCTGCGCAAAACACCTCTAAAGAAATAATCTTCTTTTCATAATGTTTTATAACATTTAAAACTAACCTAAAACAATTTATTCAATATCTTAATTGTATTTCCGTATTAGGCAGTCTGTGTAAAATTTATCTAAACGTTAAAAACACTGATTTAACAATTCATCGAATGAACCAAACATCGCCGATCTAATCAATCTGGTCACGTTTACAGCGATAGATTTACCACGTGTTTACTTGCCAATGATAGCCTGCACATCAAACATCAATATGGATTTTTCTATAATATTATTTAGCAGAATGTTTGACATATATGATATTACGATAGTGGTGATTATTTCATGCTGTATTGATGTGTTGAATTTTTAACTCAATGTATCGATCGTTCAATGCAAAACTATCCAAAGTGCTGAGGAAATGGGAGTTTTTTTGTTAAAAGTTCAACATTTTTTAAAAATAAATAAGCAGGTAGCTTTGTAGAAGTTTATTTGTAATGTAAAAGTAAAATTAATGAACCAACAAACTTGATTAAAGCCTTAACTAATGAATTGCAAAATAGAGTTCAGGGTTTTTTACTCTTGACTAGAAGAAGGTTGCTGGGAAGATACAAACACAATAATACTAAAAAGGTAAATCTCAATGAAATTAAATTTTATAACGGCGAGCCACCTGCCTCATTTAAATGCAACTTACTAATATTTCATTTCTGTTTATGAATTTAATATTTATTTAAAACTATAAGCTGTTAATTTTCTTTATTATTTACTACATGTAGTATTTAATAAATATGATAATTTTCTATTTAATGGTTTTCAAAAATTCTATTCATTTTTATATTAAAGTTACCATTTTTTTTCCAACACAAGAAGCTTGACAGACTTCACAAGAGAGGTGATAGATACCGCTTCGAAAAAATGATTCTAACTTATCTTTACTGTCACTATCATTTTTTGATGGAAATGCAGTATTTTATATTTTAAAAAATTAGTACCAACAATGCACAACTACGAGGAATTAGTACAAAATTTTAAGTTGAAAAAACAGTGATGGATGGAGAAGAGCAAATAAAGTCCTGTCTTAGACTAATTCTCGCCGCATTTGAAACGAGTGGTTGCGCGACTTTATAAGAACCGGTACTCAAAAAAACAATATTTTCACATGCTCTACTTGACATGATTAAAAAACAACTGACAATAACTTATAGTGGAGTACGCAAGATTTGATCTTATACGCGCCTTTCACACTTGTTACCTTGGCTTAAAAGCTCTGTGTCCAGAGAATAGGAAGTTAGATCTCATTTTGAGATAAGCACGCGCCTTGGTGAACACAAATGCGAAACAAAGCCCTAAATTGGCCGTAAACTTGAGTGGCAAGTTTTAAATTTAATAAAGTCACGCTTGAAATGTAATACCCAATAAACAACATGAGTTTTGCAGCACTGAACAAAATATTATTGCTCTATGTTTTAACACCTACATGCCCATGATGCAATCTTAAATAGTTGAGCCATTGAGTCATTCAATATTTCTCTTAATATTGTCATTAAGTATTTATCATTTTAGGTATTCTTGCATAAATACATTTTTAAAATTATTTTTTAGCTGCTAACTTAGGTTTAAATACTGTCAATAAACAGTGAAACTGAGATGCCATCATGGCAGGGAACGTGATTTTTTAGGATGGCATGTTACGGGTTAAAGAAGGGTTTCTTTACCGTATTCAAACCGTCAACTCTTTTATTTCAATTATTAATAATCTCCTCTGCCTTAAAACATAAACAAAAAAATTTAATGACACCATTATTTATGTGTATTTAAATTTCTTGTAATAACAACCAATTTATGGTAAACTGAAGATGAAAAACTGACGTAAGGAAATTAATTAGAATTGCATAATTCAACTATGCAATTTTTGTGGAAATGAACGATATTCTTTTATCTAAAAAAATCTCACAATCAAAAACTACTACGTTATTTAATATTCTTTGAAAATATTCTAAAAACAAACCTCCCAACGGCCACCCAGAAGGCAAGAGCTTTCAAATTGTTTAGCATAGCTCTGCGGTATAGTGGCAAAAATGTAACATAGCGCTTTGGGGACTCTGTATTCAAATTCTGATCAAGGTAAATATCAGATTTCAATTTTAAGAATAGAATATTGAGAAATTTCTGTTATAAATTTTGATGATTTTTTTCTTTTTGAATAAACTTTAAGAATCTCATTGAATTTACCTCATTTTACTGAAAAAAAAACGTTTCAAAATATTTGTCTTATGACCAGTATAAGCTACATTGCAAAATATTGTTAAAACTTTATTTTTAATTCAGAAAAGTGTTGTTGGGATGTGACTTGGTGCAAGTTAAATGATCGACTATCACGTTTTAGTACTGGCGCAAAAATGATCACGTGCATTTTATAGAAAGAAAGTTTTTCTTGCTTATTGAACCTTCTTGGATGTAATTTTGAATACCAATAATAGAATTATTTAAAATTTTAACAATTGAAGATAAGCTGTTTTTTATTTTGGTCCATCGATAAATTATGATAGTTTGTCTTAAGTCTTTATTTATACTTGAAAGTTTAAGCTATCCAGCACATGAAACAAAACTCTCACTAGCCAAATAAAAAAACGCTTCAACAACAAAATTCATGTTTAAAATATAACTGCAAAATTTCACTGTTATTTATGACTGTTTCAGAATTGTCAAAAATGATTAATACTACAATACGTGAAATAGATAAAATACCTGTTTTGTGCGATGGTATTATTTAAATGCAATTTTTCACGTTCACTGTTGCACCACTGTCTACGGCAGAGCCACATTGTGTATCGTATATCATTGTCTGAACCAAAAATAATAAGTTTTACTTCGCTTTCTTACCCCTATCAGATGCAGAAACGAATTTACGAATACCAACCTAACTGACGTCATGATATTAAATATACAATGCCAGTTTTCAGTGGCGTGGATCATTATTTAAAAAAATAGTTTTACAAATTTTAATTTGTCACCATTCACTTTAGCGGTAATAATTTTTAATTTTATTACGGAATCTCATGACATCAATTTGAATTCAACGTTAATTTTTTTACATCTTTGTAATAAACGTCCAAAACTTAATGTACTCGAGCAATAAGAAATCAGTAGGCATAACCAAGCCAACGACATCTTAAATGAACAAACAATCATCAATCCATCACCGTTACTAAAACCCCTAATGTAAGTAATAATAAGTATCCTTTTAATTTAAACAAATTTACTTTGAATAACCCCAAACACTAAATTCATGTTTAATAAATGTTATAATGGTTATATAAATATATATGTTAGAGCAAATAACAAAACGTTTTGTGTATCTTTTCTAAGGCAGTATATATAGCTGAGTAAATACATAAACATAGTTATGACGATGGCGCATGAGGAAATAGCTATAAACTCATCTTATAAAAAATCGTAGAACTATATACGTTGATATTTTTTACCTTATTAATATGGGTTAACTTGTTTTTCAGACGATAGAGCGTATCTTAATATATCAATCTGCACTCTTAACTTATACCACGCAATTTTTGATTTAACGTTTTCTGGCAGAATACCGACGATTTTTTCGATTCACTGAATGTTTTCAACAAAGTTTTAAGCAGCTAATTTTGAATCGTTCAAATTGTGTACATTCACACAAGTTTTGTCACAAACGACCCGGGTTTCGCCTTTCGGCATCTTCAGGTGTTCAAGTGCACGAATGAACTTGAACTGATGAATGTACATAATTTGAACGATTCAAATTTAATATTGGAAATCCACCAAGCATCTTCAGTCGAAATCTTAAATTATTTTAAATATTTGTTTTCAACCTTTCCAGTATGTTGAAATATTCCATAGAGTTCATTATCAAGAGTGAGGATTGAATAACTCGGATATAAGTCATTAATAGAATGAAAATATTACATATTAAATAACATTTTGAATAAGATATCCCCATTATAGAGTTTATTTCGATTGAGGTTTACCGTAACTAATTTATTTATAAGTAGTAGTATCATGTTTTGTTTCTTGCCCGTTCCCTGCGTTCATAAGGATTAGAATCAATTTTATTCGTGAACCTTGCTATGTTCTATCTGATGATGCTTCACAAAAAGGCGTAAAACGTGTCAAATTTGTTAATACAATAAATGGAATAAAAATTTAAATTTTGTATTAGAAAAAGTAACTTAGAAAAAGAGACTTTCTGGAAACCAGTTATCATTAACCGTCTTCTGGTTTAGTTTTAATTTTAAAAAAATCACATCCTCAAAAACTCCATTAATAGTAGAAGTGATCTTATTCGGAAAAGATTTTGACCTTAAGAATAATTCACACGTCTCAACAACTTGTGAGAATCATATATTTTTTTTATTTAATTTCTAATACAAACGTTTTTAAAAAGAAAAGTGGAAAATAATAAAAAAAACTCGCCTATCATGCATATTTTTTCTCTTCAGACATTCTTGATAAGTGTTAGAGTAACCTTCAGAATGAAAATCTATCAGAAAGATATAGCGATAAGGCACGACAATGATATATATATTTTCATCCCTCTTTTGATCCATTACAGATTACAGAAGGCTCTCAAGGTTCTTTTTACCGAAAAATTCTTTTATTTTTGTTAAATTCTGTTGAACAAAAACTTTTAAAGAAGATGTTTTAAAGTCATAAACTCGTATTTAAATTTCCATGATAGATTACTTACTTAAAAGCGCAATTTTAGTCGAGACCCGATAGAAGATTGACTATTTATTTTTTTAGTTTAGTCCATTTACTATCTTGAAGCAAGTGAATTGCTTGCAAATATTTTATCTGTAATTTACCTCTAAACGAAATAAAATACATATTTATGATAACTCTGATCATCTTGTTATATCTTTAATTATTTTACTATGTCAACTTCCATGTTAGAAATACTCAAAACTTAGAAGTATTTCTCTTCAGAGATTCATACTATTGTATACAACTGCCTCATCAAATCCTAAGTCACTTTCAAAGATCTCTAAAACTCAGCCAAATGTGTTTGTTAGCCATGTTTACTTTTAGTGTAAAACACGTGGACTCTTAATCGAGTTCATCTATTGTTATATGAGAACCGTTGGTCACTCAACTTCTTTTTTCGAAGATAGTAGAGTAGTGATAAAAATATCGGGTCATGACAGGACCAGTGGTTAGCTATTTACTTTTGATATGCTCTCTTTTTACGATCGAATAAATGGGAGGTAATTTTAGACAGATTTTTTAATCATGAGGAGCATAATATTAACTATTAATGATTTTTATCTTAATATATTATTTGACGAGAACTGCTTGTTACTCAGTTGCTCAACTTCTTATTTTTATGTAGACAGACGGTTCTGGCAAGAACTTATCTACTGGTAAACTACTCGCTCCAGATTTAAGATTATTATTCTTCACCTATGCATTCGAATACAAATTTCTAATTCTAAAAAAAAATCTGTCTACACTGCAATTCGAACCCTTAAGCTCCGCAACCGAATCCAACAATGTTGACGACTCGGAGAGGAATCCGGTAAGAGATCTTTAAGGTCAATAAAGTGTTTATAATTAACTATGTATTAATAAAAAAAAACTGTTTAGAAGCACTGAGAACTCGATAAGTCCTTGAACATTTTTTTACTGTAGATTTCACCTCACTTTTAAAGTCAACAATATTCTTGACCTTACCTTTTATTATTCCGTCAGAATTTTCAGTAAAAAATTAACAGCAGATATCATCGAAATAAAATAATATTCAAAAAACCCCAATAGAAGAATTGAATGCAAAGGACGAAAACATAATATTTTATTAATCTTCAAAATTTACATTAACGAACTTTCGCCTCTTTACGGTTCTCAAACTTTTTTAGTTTACATAAAAAACACAATTAATTATCAGAATAATGAACCGGAATATTAAGTAATATAATGCCTTTATAAACCTTTAATAGTATTCAAAAACTTTTAGCTAGTTCCATTTTTATAAACAAAAATAAATAATAAGCCATTTAGCAGTTTTAACAGTTAATAACCAACAGTTTGATATTTTGAATTTTTAAAATCACGTGAAATAAGCTGGATGGATATTTCAATTAATTCACTCGGGATTAACTCGGGAAGAAACTAACACCACAAACACTGCAATGTACAAGTTCTCAAATGTTGCATTGAAATTTTCTTGATTTAAAAATGAACTTTCGTTGACTTGGGCCGTGATCTATTTCTAAAGCCCAAAGTGCACTGGTGGATAAAGGTTAAACATAGTTCTGATAAGGGCATCAACCGAAATAGCTCTCAACCATATTTAAAAGAATATTTGTACACAGGCAAGACTATTTTTTAACCTTATTTTCTATTGAGCTCTAACAAAGTGAATGTTAATTCAATCAACACCAAAGATGCACTTTTTTAGAAAAGAAATATATTGTTGTTGCTTATGTAATTGATTGTATCATTGATGAGATAATATAAAATGTATTACGACCTTCAAAATGTTACAGAAAAAATAATCAAATTATAAAAGTCGGTTCTATAAATATCACTTGATTACAATAAAAACCATCCCCACAATCGACACGCGAATTAAAGTTGGAGTTATCCATCATCCCCTAAATAAACGCAAATTACCGACGCTATCGTTAACTACCCTCAAATAACATTAATTAAGTTATTACTGGTAAACGGAGTTGGTTTTGTTTTTTTTATTTATTCACATTAAAGCTATTTTTAATATTTCATACACGTGCCGCTTGGAATTATTATCACGATGTTATTATAAAATCTTTCGTTCTTTATCTATCAGCTAAATTAAATATTATTATTACTTTTATATTAAATAAAAAGATTTCTTTGGACAGAAAAAACCTGTCTCGTCTATTATAATCAATGAGGAGCTTGATATCAAAACTCACATAAGCATTTTTTTTATATTTTTCAAGAAATTCTAAATACATATACCAAAAACACTTCATATCCACTCCTTAGTCGAATAATATGGGGACCACATGGATCTTCCAAGATTTTCTATCCAGCGCCAGTCTTCTTGCTTCCTCCCATGTCATTCCAGCTGGGGTATCCAATCCCCGAGTCTTTTTGTGATCGCGGGATTTCGGGATTGATTAACTTTCAATCCCGGGTTCTCGGGATTGGGTACTCAACGTGAAATCGTGTATAATTTGAGCAAAGTTTTGATGAGTCGTTTTTTTTCCTTTTGTTTAGCTCACCGAGGAATTTGAAATTCGCAAATCCCTTTACTTTTTCGTCTAAATATCAACGGTTTTTTTAACCTCTTCCAATTCCAAAATCTTATAAATTTTCGAGATTTAGATCCCGGGATTGGAGAACCTATCTCCAGCGTCCCATAGCTCCACCGAGTACATCCTATAGATGGAATCCATCCGGTTGATAGAAGAGAGAGGCAGAATTCAGGCTTTCTTTAGGCATCTGCAGCACATGTCTAAGCCAGGTTCATCGTCGCTTTTTCACTTTGGACGTAACTAATTTCTCAATCCCGGAATTTCGGGATCAGAAAATTGAACGGGATCCCGAATCCCGAGATTGGATACCCTAGTTGTAATTATGTTGTTATATTTCGCATCTTAATTAACTATTAGAGTGCCAGAAGCGCGAGCGCGCTGCTTAGTGCATGTACAAAAATTGCCGTATATAAGTAAAAAACAATTACATTTTTTTGTAATTTGAAAGAAATAGTAAGATTGTTTTTCATTTGAATTAATTATTATTTTTTATTATATCCCATTTTTTAGTTTAAAAATGTTGGCAATTTTGATAAAGCATAAAAAACGCATAACACTCAAATGGTTAAGCAAATGCTATTTTTCACTTACGATACATATTCACGTTAATTTATAACTAAAAATTGTGCTCTTGTAGTTTTTTGCAATTTTTAGTTTTGATATTAGGCTCCTCAAATAACCGTACCAAATCGGAAAGAAAGTATACCACTTTTACGTCACGTACGACTTTACCAAACGTCTCAAATATGTTTCTATTTTTTTCATGAAATATTCTCTACATTTCAGGTTCAATAATACTAAAATTGTCCAATAATGTGTCTGAATTTACTGGCAAAAAATCAAGATATATTTTTGACTAGTATTGAACTGTATTTTTAGTACGAACAATTTCATTAATCGATTATGATTTTTTGTTCGAAGTCATGGATTCACAAAAACAAGGAAAATTGTGTGTGCCCGACCTCTTTATTATAGAGTAAAAGTATAACAACTGCATAATGAAAGGATAGTTTCCCTTTTGTTGACAATGACCATAGTTACAAACCGTTAAATAGTTAAACTTAAGGGTCTTTCTAGGAAGTGTTAGATGTCAACAGACCATGAACTTGTTCAAACATCAACCTAATACGTCAGTGCCACACGTCGAGGGGTGTATTTCTAAAGTGAACTTATACGACTACTTGACAAAAATAAATTATGAATGCTAAATTTAAGGTAGAAAATTTAGGACAAATTTTGTTTTTATACACGAATTTCAAGCATGAATATGAGAAAGTGCATTTACAATGTCGTCCTGTCAGTTAAACAGTTAATTCAGCTCTAAATAGCGCATTGGTTTTAACTACAATAAGCGACAGAAATGTCAAAAAAACATTTTACATTTTAAACAGTTTGTTGGAACGTGCTTACATTTTTTTAAAACTGGAATACGTTCGCTCAATTATAATTTTATTCGTATCAATTACCTATTTTACTTTATTCTTTATATATATTATTTACTTTATTCTATTGATAAAAAGTCGCTAAAAAGTTTTTTTTACCGTATATTTATGAAACGGTTTTTTACCTTTTCCTGTTACAAATCAAATAATATGTAATGTCCAAAAATATTTTTTTTGTTTTTCTAAGCGACCGTTTTATTCAAATAAACCTATTAAAAAATCTCTTACTGTCATAGCGACATTAATAATAATGTAACAGTTGTCCTGCCAAGTATATTGGACAAACAGGCCGAAGTTTTCTTATTTAAGAATAAATCAACAATGTCAGATGTCTTAGAAGTAATTATTTTTCGGCATTTAGAAATACTTCGTCGTGTAAATAGTAGAAGTTTGAAAGTAAGCTTAGAATTCTTGGATGACACCCCCTTATAAAATTTATTTGCCTTGAAATTCTCTCCCCCCAACCACAAGTAATTACTATTGTTAACGTTGTATCTTTCCTCACTCATACATTTAGAGTGAAGACGCTTTGCAAAGAATTGAAACACATTTCACACTCAATTAATTTGTGATTGGATCGCTTCACTTTCTAGCGAGGTCATGCACATAATATGGTTTCAAGTATAACATCCAATCCTGAACCGTTTTTCTGGTCCCGAGATTCCGGGAATGGTGGTTTTTCAATTCCTGGATTAATCATTAAGTCAGTATATGTTTTGAATTGTAAACTTCAAGCCGTGCAAATGAAGCCCGCGTTCAATATATACACCGCTCGTACAAATGATCCAAATACATTCCAAAAAAGTGCGTAACACATACATAAAAATATTTTTTAATATTTAGCATTAAAGCTAATTTCAATGCGACTAGTATTTTAAAAATTAAAAGAGTTAGTCACTCGAGATCGATTCAAGAAAAAGATTTTAAATTAAAATTAAAATTAAGTATCTTAAGAAAAACTTTTGTATAAATTATTTTTTTTGGTCGCAATTTTCTAACGTCCTTTTTTACCAAACTTAAAAGTTAAATTTAGATCATTTGTAAAGTGTCCACTGTCAATACTTTGTGAAAAGACATTATATTAAAAAAAAAACTATTTTGTAGAATTCTAATTTTACTTAATATGATAAGAACCGGTTTGTCTCATGATGAACATTTTCAAGTGATAAAAATATTCATAAACATTAATACAGTTTTTACATATGAATAGACACAATTTTAATAAGTAGTATTACATTAAGATAATAATTTGGCAATTGCAGCTATTATTATTTTGTTAAATCGTGTATTAAGTTGTATACATTGCGGGAATCAAAAATATCTATATCGGAAAATCTGTGGGTCCAATCGATCCTTCTGCTTTTCTACTTTCAATATTATTTAATTCACAAATAAATTGATTACTCTACAAACAATCAGTTTATTACAATAAAACCGTTTTCGCCAGTCAATATTGTCCGTGAAGAGTGAAAGTATTCAGTAGAAAACATTGTAATTTATTTTCAATAAATATAAATCCTTTTCCACCAATAATTGACAGCTTACACTTTAAAACTGTTTAATGAATGTCTCAAATTGTTTTCAATTGATTATATTTTTTGTTTTCGTTTTTAATAAAGCTTCAAGCTTTAGCTTCAAATTACTGTAGATTTTTTTTACGCAACTGTTGTAAAAATATAGTAAGTTTAAATTCAATGATACTGTAAAAAAATGACGAAATATACGTAAGCATTTTTTTAATATACAGTTGACTGCCAATGGTAGGTATCTTTAATTTTTTTTTAAATTATTATTTTCATGAAATCATCTTGTATAACTTAATAAACATAAATGTCATTATTTTATTTTATATCCCCTTCCGATGTCGAAAATATCTATATATTAATAGTCGATAAGGTTTGTTTGTTGGCCGAGTGTTGGCTGTTTGTATGTCCGCGATTTCACCTTTTCGATGACGTCAAGATAGATGGTTGTGCAATTTTCACATCCCCGTGGGTTAAAATACTCATATAGAGATTTGTATGCATCGATTTTTCTCCAAATTTATACATTTCCAGTTCGTTTATTTCTTCAGTTACATTTTTTTTTAATTTTATCAATAACAAAATGTATAGAATGCTAGGAAATCTCGAAAGGGTCACACAAAACCTTCATTTGGGCTACATGTGGACATGCATGCTCTATTAGGTGTCCATGTGTTCCACATTGAAAAATAAACTAAAAATAAAATGTTCATCATTTATTCTAGCCCCAGATCATATAATATAACGAAAAAAGTATACTAACCACTCACTCAGTTTAAAAATTATTTTTTCCATTATAAAATTTGACAGAAAAGAATAATTACTAGATATAATAAATTATGTATATATTTGAAAAATTTGCATTTCCACTTAAATTTCACGGAATTTAGCGAAGAAGCTGGGAGTGAAAGAAGTCTAATAAACAAGATTAGGGCAGTAATTTTAAAAACAAGATTGAGACTGCTAATTGCATTTGCGTGCCTACAGAATCGTTTGAATTCATTCTGAAAAGGACTCCCCACCCGCGCCTTTCACGCAAACAAGGTCCCTCTCTATTCAATGGATAGGTTCTTCGCACTTCTGACTAGAGGTTTCGAAATTCAATGTTTAAATATAATTATAATCTTTTCATTTCTGAGTGATATCTTTTATTAATTATTCAAGATTCTAGTACTGAATACAAGAGAAATAAGATGGTGGAAATAGACGTCAACATCTCTTTAAGTGAATAATATTTCTCAATGCCTTATCGACAGTCTTGAAATCGTTACTCTATATCAGTTATCTTTGATCATTTTAGAATTGTTGCACAATATTATTTCTACGCAGCGTTGCAGAGGCAGCATTGTAAATGAGTATTTTATTTTTTTAAAACAATTCTTTTCCATCAAATATTGACAGTGAACAACTTAAAAGAGATGTTAAAACACTTTCAGAAGTTAATTTTATGTTTCTGTAACCGTTTTTTTTTTCCATGTCCGCTCCCAATATGGAGACTCCTAATGGAGTTTATCTCAACAGAAATGTTTCTACGAGAACTGCTTGTTACTCAGTTGCTCAACCTCTCTTTTTCGAAAGAGAGTAAGAATAGAAGGAAAGGGTTAGGACAGGACTAGTGGTTAGCTAATCGCTCTCCATACGCCCCGTTCATAGGATAGGATGGGTGGGAGGGGGGAATTTAAGACATCACATACATCCATGCCTTTGAACAGAAATTCATAAATCGATTGAAAAATCAATTTATAAAACTGCCCGTACCGGGATTCGAACCCGTGCCCTCCGTAGCGGTAGCCAACGATGTTGACCACTCGACCACACAGGCGGTACCTTACACCGTTTTATAATACAGTTTTAATCCATGGTATTAAAATATAGATAAACCAACGGGATTTAAGTTGCTTATATTATAATATTTTGTGGCGAAACACTGGCGTCTCTCGTATCTCCAGCAGCGAATCACTACCCCGAATTTTCATGACGGAGTCACAAGGACTTGCGAGCCTTTTGAAAGGAAAATTTTAAGTACAACTTAAAAGTTTGTATCCCTAGAGATAACGAGGCGTCCGAGAGAGAGAGAGAGTTCGCCAGTGGAGCAAAGTGAAGTGATATACTCTTTGAGAAAATGGCCACTCGAGCACAGGAAAACTTACTTGAATAGCAAGCAAAGCTTACAGACATTGTGTACACCCAATCCTTTTTTACGCGATAGATTGGTTACAGAAAGTGACGCGTATAAAAAAATGCGTAAAAATCTTACTTTCATATGATTTGATGAATTGGTCCCAAAAATCAAAATATCGCATAAAAAAGTATAAAAAAAATGAAAAAACTTAAGTTGTTCTTCGAATTCACGCAATTTTTTTTTTTAATATTTTAAACGAACGTATTAAATTTACAATTTCGACTGTAGGTGCTTGATGGAATTTCAATATCAAATTTGAATTGTCTGCTGTACTCTTCCATTACTTTCAGTTACGTCAGTACATTCGTGTAATTAAAAAGCCTGAAGATGCCGAAAAGCGAAACCCGGGTCGTTATCGACAGGTTTTATAGAAGAGTACAGCATTCAGACAATTTAAATTTAAACGTATTAAATTTTGCTTAATTCTGAATTTTGCTCAGACTCGTTTGATGAAATGCTCTTTTTCCTAGATTCTTGAATTTTCAAAGATCATCTTTTTTCTTACTTGAAATCTAAATTTAAATACTTATTTAGTATTAGCAGCGAACGTCTTTTTGATAGAGGGTGTACAAAGTTGTATTTATAGTTAGATTTGATATGTTCATAGGATAGGATAGGTGGAAGGGGGGAATTCAAGACATCACATACATCCATGCCTTCGAACAGAAATTCATAAATCAATTGAAAAATCAATTTATAAATCTGTCCGTACCGAGAATTTGAACCCGTGGCCTCCGCAACCGAAGCCAACAACGTTGACCACTCGACCACACAGGCAGTTTACCACCAGTCCTGTCCTAGCGCTATACTTCCATCCCTACTCTCTTTGAAAAAAGAGAGGTTGAGCAACTGAGTAACAAACAGTTCTCGTAGAAACACTTATATTGATATAAACTCCATTAGGAGTCCATATGCTCCACATTGGGAGCGGAGATAGTTTAAAAAATATTTCTATCTATAGTGATTATCGATTTCCACAACTATGACGGGACACTGCCTGAGAATCGTTTTAGACCGAGAGCAGTTCTGCTCGACGACCCTCCATAGATCTTATGTCGTCTAAAATTGACAATTTAAGAACGAACTTAGCATCACGAAAATGACTCTCTTTGTTTGTCTTTTTGTGTACTGTATGTGTGTATGTATGTATGCGCATGTGTGTGTACATGTACGGATATAGTATGGGGGAAGCATATAGAATGTGATTTGCAAAATAATGCATATGGAGTTCCCGTGAACTTTTTATCTCTGTAGTGATCACGCCCTTCTGTCTGTAACGACGGTACGGGGATGCAATTTACAATTTTTCAAAAACTTTATCAATGAAGGAGACTAGAAGAACCTTGACGCTAGCACGTACTGGTACTTAAAGCTCCATAAATTTGATATAAAAAAAAAATGTATTTTGGAAAAAACTGTGGTCCTCGCTTTTTTGACTTTCTACAGTATAAAAATAATATGTGTCTAAGAGATAGAGTTTACGCGAAAGAATATTTTACTGTAACTTTGGAAGTATTTTTTCTACCTAAAAAAAAATACATGTATAATATTATAGTATCGCCATAATCTGCCATAATGTTTTGTTCGTTTTTCAATAAAGTCAATAAGCTGACGGCGCCATCGCTTATTTTCCGCAAAACTGGAATACTTTCTGCTTTCCGCATTGGGAGTATTGCCCGCGGGACAGTTATCTATATTTTTCCGCTACTTCGTTCCGCTTATTGAATTCCAAGCCTTAAGACCATCCAAACTGACGATAAACAGTTGTCAAATAAATACCATTACACCCTAATGGGGTGACTATCTGCCAGTAACAAGTGAAACAAACTTTTTTTCTAATGAACTATACTCTTTTTAAAATAAGTCCGCTCCCAATGTGGAGCATATGGTCTCCTAATGAAGATACCTCAACAGAAGTTTTTCTACAAGAACTGTTTGTTACTCAGTCAATCAACCTCTCTCTTTCGAAGAGAGTAGTAAGGATAGAAGGATAATGTTATCGTATTAGTTAAAGGTGGAATTAGTAGAAGAGTTTGTTTTATTTTTTAAATATAATGCCATTCCACCAAGTATATAAAGTGAAGACTTTGAGGGTCGTGTAGGTGGTAAGTGTTCATAACAAAATTGAGTTAAAGCCCTCGTGTGATAGGGTATAAAAACATATTATTCGATGTGAATATTTCATTGTAGAACTGAATTTCCTTTACTTGAACTCTTTTTTAACTAAAGAATAATAATGATGTTGATAAATGTTTTACCTATTACTTCTGGAACATAATACATAGGTCAGTTCAAGTAAATTCGTGTACTTGAGAAGCCTGAAGATGCCAAGAGGCGAAATCCGTGTCGTTAGCGACAAGATTAATGGAAGAGTAAAGCATTCAGAAAATTCAAATATGATATTGAAATTTCATCAAGCATCTTCAGTCGAACTTCTAAATTATGATACATTGTATTTTCATTTTGTTCGAAAAATGTTTTTTAAATAACGTATACTTTTAATTAAAATTGGAATCGAAAGTTGAGTCCGTGGTGCTGTGGTTAACGTCGTTGACTTCCATGGCCGATCTCACTGGCTCAAGTCCCAGTACGAACAGTATTTTTTTAAGCGGACTATCGACTACTGCTCGCAGGGATGGATGTTTGTGATACCTGAAAATTACCTAGGAAATTGGAGGTTGAGTAACTGAGTAACAAGCAGTTTTCGAAGAAAATCATATGTTGACATACTTCCATTTGATGACTAAATTCTCTACACTGAGAGCGAACATGGATTAAACATGTCTATATATACTCAATATAATCATAAAACCTTTTCCGACAAACAAATAAATATAATTCTTAAAACCACTCACTACTCAAATCTTTGGGCATTCCCATGATCTTATCTTTTTCGCCAGCAATGGCTTTAAGCTCAATGATACATTTATTTATTATATAAACATGAAACTTTTAGGGTGTTCACTGTCAATACTTGGTGGAAAGGCATTATATTAGTAAAAACACAATGTTTTCGTTTAAGAAGGTCACGGATTCGAATCCCGATACAGACAGTTTTATATATATTTTTTAAATTTATAAATCGATTTATGAATTTCTGTTTGGAGGCATGGATGTTTGTGATGTCTTGAATTCCCCCCTCCGACCCGTTCTATCCTGAGCATGGAGCGTAATGTGAGCGACTAGCTAATCACTTGTCCTGTTCTAACCCTACCCTTCGATTTTTACTATCTTTGGAAAAAGAAATGTTGAGCAGCTGAGTAACAAGCAGTTATCGTGAAAGAAATTGAAATAAACTCCACCAGGAGTCCATATGCTTCACATTGGGAGTGGGTATGGTTAAAAAAATATTTTTATTTAAAGAAAATATTTATTTTTAAAAAATCTTGTCATTTAAGTGTCATCAAATGATGATTTTTTTGGTGTTTAGCTATTTAATACTTTAGCTTATAAATGGTATTTTTAAATAATAAAACACTCTTTTATACTAATTTCACATTTATCATTTTAGAAATCAGTTGAGAATACTCGTCATGAGTGATTGAGTGAAATATATCTTAAATAAAAAACATTTTTTATTGAATAACCATGTAGTACATATTGTATATTAATATACCTCATTATACAGGCTAAGAATTAAATGAACTTTCGGTTAGATCATTTTCACTTATATGTAGTGTAGCTCCCCATAGAACTTAGTTTGGCTACAATATTTTATTTTTGAATTAAAATAAAATATAATACGCACAGATGGTTGTGATAGCATATTTAAAATATATTAAATATGTATTTTGTGATATTTTCAACGAAATCAAAAATCAAGTTCACTTTGTACCAGTGAAAACCATCCAATCTACAAGCGCAATTATTTTTAGTATAATATATATACCCTATTATAAATATTAGTAATTTTGTCAGTAACTACCGATTTCCTAGCGTCCTAACAATTGTATGAATAACATTGTCACATTTTTAAATAATTATTTAAAAGAAATGGAATACATGTTACATCTAGTGTTCAATTGTATGACACTTCGAATACCTACTTCCGCGTCTTTATTTTTTCTTTTGTTTGCCGCATGTGCATATTGGAAAGACATGGACCCTTAAAAGTAGCCGACGATTTATGGCACCGATTGTTTGAAAATAAAAATAAAAACATTTTAAAATTGAATTGTTTTATAACTTGAAGGAAGTAATAAAACATGGGTTTGGTCACTTCAACCTTTTTGTGTGTATGCTGCAAAAAAAGTGAATACAAATTGTCATCTCTTTAAGTTCAGGTACTGTTCGTTTTCGATTCGTTCACGTTCTCGGGATAATAGCAATCGTATATATTATACAATATTTAAGTTATATATCCAATATTATATTGTTAATAATTATAAATAATCTGATTTATAAAAATCAAATGAATACGTGAAAAAAATGTAGATTATAAATTTGTGTTTACTAATATTTAAATTACTTTGTATCAGTACAAGTTTTCGGTTCAGATATTTTTTCATTTAAAAGATATAATGATGAACGTATTTATGTGTATTTTTGGTTCAATAAGGTTCACTTGTACCATTATCATTGATATTATGAGAATCCTTTCGTATTACAGATATTTGATTGAAAGCAGTATAGTTGTCTATGATTACGACTACATACTTATTATTGATATGGCACAGAAATTAGACAATTGAACAGTACAATACTTTATTATTTTGTACTATCTATAATACTATTATTACACACAACATTTTTAAATATGTATACTCTACATATGAATAGTTTAATAAAAGCTCGTGGTGTTCAAACCAGAAAAAGATTTTTTAATTAACCCGGTTAACCGCCTAAAATAAACCGGGTTTCGGGTTTTTTTAAAACACCCGAAAAACCGGTTAACCGGTTTCGGTTTAAACCGGTTTGGAAGCCCTACGTCATACCATCGTTATATTTTATCTTCTTTAACGCCTAATTAAGCTGTAACTTTTATGATACGAAAACATTGTTACAAAATTTACACATCAGCTGTAAAATATCGAAACTTTTCGAAATCTACTTAAAACTTCTTGGCGGTATAACCCAAAACATTTTAAAGATTGAACTTTTTAAGGCAGGCTGGTGTGCTTATATCAAAAGTGAAATATCTTTGCAAATTTTCAATGAACCGTAAAACATTGCAGCTCTGTCTGCTTCAAAGCTGTGTCCGAAGATAAGAGAGCTCGTCGTCTTTGAACAAACTTTTACCATCGCAATATATAATACTGATATCATCATAGTGTCATAGATTATTACCTTATACTTTTTTAAATAAATAATTCATTTTCTACAATATATTATACTAGATTATTTGTAAGTTATATTGTTTGGCATGAATATGATATTTATAAAAACATCGGTTGTTTCAATGAAACAGTTAAATAAAAGCAATAATTCTACAATACATGTACCATCACACATTGACATCCAAAAATTTCAGTATATGCTTATCTCATTTTTTTCAAATTAGTTTTAGCCCACTTCTGATAGTACGGTTATAGAAGATAAGTTAAGACATTTTACATGGATCAAATGTCACTAAATTAAAGGTTATGTGTGACTCATTCAAATTTTTTGACTCTTTTATACTGTGTTATTGGTAAAATAAAAAAAAAACATTTATTAATTAATCGTTAATAATTCATAAATGTCGAATTATTATTTAGGTGGTCGGTAGCTGTCACCAGAGATTCATTGTATTATAGTAATGTAAGTGCTATGAGGGACAGCGCTAGTCGACTGTGGAAACAGAGTTAATTAAGTGCAATCTGTTTGCATAGATACGGTACGTTCCGTTTGTCTCTAATGAGCAAAGTTAGAGTGAGATGGCTGTAATTTCATCGATGTACACAAACTTTAAAATCTAGACAACTTCGTTCAACAAGCGCAAAAAATATTGTTTAGACCAAGGGTTACCAACCCCGTGCCCGCGATTTCCGCCGACCGATTTCGGTGCGACCGCCAACTAATTTGGGCAAATCGTTAAATTCCTGGAATTTTTGATTTTAAAATTCTTAAAAGAGCTAAAAAAAACGAGTCACGCTGATAATTTGGAAAAATTCCTGGTCTATAAATATATATAACCTTGAAAAAATGTGGTGCCCACCGCCCTACCAATATTTTAGAATGCAATCTAGATTCCAAAAAGTTTGGTAACTCTTGGTTTAGACGAGTTGGTACAGTCGGTGACTCGTTGACAAAGATGTGGTCCGTCAAAGTAATGCAACATTTTATTTGGCCCACCAAATGATTTCAGTTCAACACCTCTGTTCTAATGAGTCGTTTTCAAAGTTCTAGTTTACTTGATTTAACTAATTACAAGAATTTATATTTTATTAACATCATGTAACGTATCTTCTCTTGAATATATATATATCAATTTCTCACAACACAAAGCGTACCACTTATATTTAATTGATATCGTATAAACGTTTGTTAGGCAAGTCTTTGTAGATTTCTCTCTAAGATATTACAACTGAACGTTTATCTTTTTGAATGAATCAAACTTGGATGTCAACAGCGAAGATGGTAATTAGTTAATTGGATTTCCACTAGAATTATCAAATATTGTTGATAGCTATTTTGGCATCATGCCATAGCCAGAACTATCCCGTGATGGATTTTGGTTTACAGAGATTACGGAGATATATGTTATAGTACATCAATTTACTAACTTTCAAGCAATTCAACCGTTGATAATTAATTCTTAATGAAAATAATTATTGATGAAGACTATTTCGGCTGCATGTTGGATCTCATGAGTTCAAGTCCTAGTACGAACACCATTGTTATCAATCGATTTACCGATTTCGATTTGAAGGAATGCGTTAAATTTATTCAAAAGTTATAAATATCTGCTCACACAAATATAAATCGGCTTACAACTAGTAATCGATAAGTATCTACTGTTCAAGTGAGCGACCTAACGGACTCCATCGTTTTCATTACCTCAAAAAAAATCGACCATCTCCCTATCCCACTTTCACAACTAAAAATGAAATTTAAATGTTGTAAAAACTAATTTAGTAAATTTATAGAAATCAGAAAATATCAAAATAATTTGCATATGATAAAATGACAAACCTAGCTGAACAGTAATCAGCTGGCAGCTGACAAATTTGCTAACGCTGGAAAAAGTGTTGCTAATTCGAAAAACATGCCCCTAATAAAATACCCCATACTATGAATTTTTTGAGAGAATTGACATTCAGCATTCAACTTGTTTTAATGCAGAAGAGTTCGGATACATTCATGAAAACCGTTTGACGGGATTGCATAATATCAATTTTATCAGTGTCTCCAAAGTACTAAAAATATAAAATCCCACTAACATTTCAAAAAAGTTCACAAGGAGAAGGGTATTTACGACCATGTTAAGAAGCTCTGGTTTAAGTTCTCTACTAATAAATCACGTATTTCGTGTACTTAGATATAGTGTCATGCCAGTCTTCGTAATAGTGTATTTTTTAATATCGACCTTGGAAAGGAAAAAGGACGTAATCCATAGTTTTATCGAAATAGCTTTTTTACGACAATCACAATGTATCAAACTTAGATAGACGTTTTATCAAAGGAATGTAAGCTGCAAAAGCCGAATTGCTATCTAAATTTAGCTTTTAAGTTTGAAAAAAGATGATCTTGTGAAAATTGAAACCAAGAAAAAAGACTGAAAAAAAAGTTTTTCCTGAACAATTTCTGTAATTAATATTAGATTATGTCAATTAAACACCAGTTTAGAAGTTTTCGTGCACTTCAAGGTTGTGTATATTTCATAATTTGCATATGGCCCAAAATCATCAAAACACGTTTTTTGTGCCTCCTAAAAAATTTGGTATGTGTGGGTTACAGTGGCGGCCGTTCAATGTGGCATTCGATCAATGCACCCCTTGTATATGCAGGGGCGGTTGTATTTCATGAAATAATATTCAAACATAACATTTATACCATTCACTCATTTTAAATTGTTCGTGTATTTATTGTCTATAATAAATATTTTAGAAAAAGATATTTTATTTTATTTAAAATTTTATTTTATTTTATTGAATTTAAAATGAGGGAATGGAATAAATGTTATTTTTGAATATTATTTCATGAAATATAGCCGCCCCTGCATATACAGGGGATGCATTGATCAAATGCCACATTGACCGTCCGCTACTGGTGGGTTAAGTCATTTTTCCTTTCTACAGTCGATATAGTAATGATGTATATCAACTTTACTTTCACATGTAATATGTACCAAAACTTTTGGTCACCTTAGTGTCTCTCAATTTTTTAGCTTTGGTGGTTATTTGTTTTTTTGCTCGCGTAATAAGAAAAAGTGAAACAAAAAACGCCGTGGCGGGCATTTTATTTCGATTTAAATTTGGAACTGACTCTTTTCGAACGGCGGGAAGATGATTAAATTTTCAAATATAGGTCATAGAGAAAGCCGCTAGGTCTTGTCATTTTTTTCAATTTGTTTTTGAATGTCGTTATTCTATTACGGCACGTTTTATTCTACAAAATATCGCCCACCAGATATTCCAATATGTTTTTTTTTCAATTCTCAAATTACCAATGCCAACTCGATTCGCTTATACAATATACAAACACGTATTACTTATATACATAACAAATATAAGTTTCCAAGCGTTCGTGATTTATATATTTTGTAAAGATATATTTTGTAAAGAAACCTGAAGCAATTTGAATTAAAATATAATATTTATTAAAAAAATAGAACACTGTTTTTTATTAATTCTTCATTTATTTAATATGATAAGAACCGGTTTTGGTTTCAAAAGGGTGAAACAAGTGTCACAATTTGTAACATTAGCTGTATCATATTTCATTTTATATTTGAAATTATTTCTATAAATTTACAGTCAAACACATTAACAAAACAACAACAAAAAAATGTTTTTTTTTTCATAATCCATACTCTTCTTTCATCCATTTTTTTGTTTACCATGTCCGCTTCCAAGGTGGAGCATATGGACTCCTAATAGACTTTATCTCAACAGAAGTGTTTCTACGACAACTGCTTGTTATTCAGTTGCTCAACCTCTCTTTTTCCAAAGATAGTAGGAATAGAAGGAAAGGGCTAGGACAGAACTAGTGGTTAGCTAATCGCTCTCGATACGCCCCGTTCATATGATAGGATGGGTGGGAGGGGGGAATTCAAGACATCACATACATCCATGCCTTTGAACAGAAATTCATAAATCGGTTAAAAAATCAATTTATAAAACTGCCCGTACTGGGATTCGAACCCGTGACCTCCGTAGCGGTAGCCAACAACGTTGACCACTCGACCACACAGGCGGCATTCATCCATATATTACACTATATTTTCTCTGTAAAACAAAATTAAGCACTTTGTTAAAAACCAGTCATCTTGTAATATTTCGAAACTCTTTTATAAGAGAGAAGATTATAAAAAACAACCAAGATTAATAAATACAGTTTATTTACGTATACTATTCCTATATTGTAATAATATGTGAACAAGCTATGAAAGTTATTGAAGAAAAATACTTATTTTTGCTGTACTAAACGCTGAGCTTTACTTGCTGTACGGAAAAACAGGTAAAGTCTTGCTATACAACAATTTTACAGTTTTTTGCAATCAACGGCGCATTTAGGTGTTGTGAAAGAGTTCCTTAGAGTGAGTTATTAACTCTTGCGCCTCGGATACTAGAAAAATACTTCTCTGCCGATGGGGGTCGTTTTGGGACCCAAGTGGTTTCCTCATTATTGGCCTTATTCTTATGAATTTCGATTTGCAAAATAATGCATATGGAGTTCCCGTGAACTTCTTATCTCTGTAGTGATCGCGCCCTTCCGTCTGCAAACGACGGTAAGGGGATGCAATTTACAATTTTTCAAAATCTTTATCGATGAAGGAGACTGGAAAAACCTTGGTGCGTCCTGGTACTTGAAGCTCCATAAATTTGATATCCAAAAAAAAATAGTCTAAAGGCTTTAAAATATCTCTTTGAATCATTCCTCATACATTTTTTTATAAAAATCCGTGTTTTTTTTAATAAATAATCATATTTTAAGTTGCGCGTAAAAAAGACGTCGTTTCAGTACAAATATAAATTTGCAACTGACGCGTTCAGCGCAGTTATCTTACAAACGATCGCTGATAAGCGGGCGCTTATCTCGCTATCGCATCGCGTATTTATATAAACTACAAAAGGTCCAAAAAACTATGATATAAGAATACCTTAATTATAAACATTGTATCACCCATATTAAAATAGGTATTTAAGAAAATGTGGGTATTGGGGTCGCATTTCTTGAGCTTAGAACCGGAAAAGTTAATAGTTCTTGACCACAGTCGTGTACTCGAAAAATGAAAATGGAAAACTATCAAACCGTATTGTGAAGAAAATTTTAGCTGGAAGTCATGACGCATCTAGGGTTGAAGCTTTCATTTTTGGTGATGGCAACACAGCGAATTATAAATGTGTCTGTTTTTTTTTATAATTTGAAATCTTTCAAAACTCGATGAAAATCTCGTAGAGAAAATATATCATAAGCACACATGCAAGAGTATGTTCTCATTGAAAAATGACCCAAACACGGATATGATATTAGAACCTTCTGATAACTAAACAGAGCTTATATTTGTGACAATGAATAGAAGAACAATTAAGCCACTTACCATCACCACTCGAAGTTAATAAATCTTTAAGAAAATTATTGATAGTATGTCACCATAAACATATTTCCTGTTGAAGCAGATAATATTATCCGGTTTCCAAACAAAAAATAATAACAATATGTTTCAAATAAAGCCAAAGGGTTCCTGCTATAAACTAACGTTATTTAAATGTATAACTTTAAATCGATTCAGAGGCAATTCGATGGTTATCGATACCTTTCTATGCGTTTGAAAAACTTTTCCTTATCGTTAAAGAAATTTCGCAAATAAGCGACTTAAAGTTCTGAGACGTTAGTACGCACAGGAAGAAAATTCGATAAAACAGTGATGGGAAACATTTTTTTCTCGCGTGTCGCCACGTAAAAGCAACAGTGAGATAAATAAAAAATATTAGGTTCGAGATAATTAAACTTTAATTTATTTCGTGATTTAAAAATAATTCTTCTTTTACGGTGTATGATATATTTAATGCTGTTTTTATATCTAACTAGCTGGCCCGACGAACTTCGTACCGCCTCAGAATCAATAAATAATGTGTTAATTTATTGGATGAGTTAAATTCAGTTTGAATGAATACTCAAAATGAATTAAGTTCAATAAATGTGCAAAATTAAAAATGAAAAGTATTTTAATTACATTGAAATGATGTTATTCACGTGGCACAGTCGATAGATTTAAAATAATGCAGTGGACCAACGATTTGATTTTGAATTGTGAAGTTGAAATGATCCACATCTTTGTTATTTGCTGCAAGAATTGCTCGTTCACTCAACCAATTATGATGTTTGTGAATAGCAATGATGAGACGAAATTTCAAAAATTCGGCA